>PVJC01000695.1:0-112550 GCA_004026665.1 Murina feae | reverse complement strand
CCTTCTTTCCTTTATCTTTACCCCTGCCCACCCTCCCCTTTTCCTTCCTTTCCAACTTATTTTTTTTCTTCACTTCCTCCCTCTGACCTGCTTTGCTCCCTCCCCCATTCCTTCCTTCTTCCCATTCTCCTTTCAAGCTCTACCAGCTCCCCCTTTATAACTTTTCTTCCCTCCTTCTTTTTCTTTCATCCTACCTTTGCCATACATTCTTCTCTACTTACTTCCACTGTTTTAATACCTATCTATCTACCTGCCTAATTATCCACTATCATTTATCTTTTTTTCTTTTCTGACTTCTACTTTTAAAATCTGTCCCCAGTATACAACTATACTTGGTTTTCATTGTAGGCCCTACAGTTCCCTCATACATCCTCTTTTTTTAACTCTGCTGTCCACTGACTCTTTTATAAAATTCTTCCCTCCATCCTGTTGCACCTCTCCCCCACCTGGTTACTTCCCCCAAACTCTCCCTGCCTGCTGCTCCGCCTGCCCCCTGCCCATCTCTCCATCTCCTGGCTCCCCTGGGGGTTCACCCCAGCTCTGAAGGGAGATAGGGCCTCTCACAGGAGACCCCTGCCCCTGTGTAAGAGAAAATGGAGCCAGCGAGAGAATGGGCCCAAGAGGCGTGTGTGAGAAAAAGGGAGCAGGTCTCCTTCCCTCACTAAAGCTTCCCCTCTGCTGGCTGGTTCCGCCCCCACTGTCATGGGCCTGAGTGGGTCCCTCGGAGGCTTAGCAGCTTTTGTGCGTGTGTGCCCCTGGACCCACCCAGGCCCATCGCAGCCCCCCGGGCGGCCGGCTGGTCCGACCCCCAAATTGGCTGCAATGGGCCTGGGTGGGTTCGAAGGAGGCTTAGCAGCCTGCGTGCCTGTGTGCCCCAGGACCCACCCAGACCAATCACAGTCCCTCGGCCGGCTGGTCCCGCTTCCCCCGCGATGGACCTGAGTGGGTCGCTCCGAGGCTTAGCAGCCTGCGTGCGTGTGTGCCCCGGGACCCACCCAGGCCAAACACAGTCTCTGGGCTGGCTGGCTGTCCCCCTTCCCCCCTCTGCGATGGGTCTGGGTGGGTCTCACGGAGGCTTAGCAGCCTCCCTGCACGTGTGCCCCTGGACCCACCTGGGGCAGCCGGCTGGTCCCACCCCTGCATTGGCTGCGATGGGCCTGGGTGGGTCGCTCCGAGGCTTAGCAGCCTCCGTGCATGTGTTCCCTGGGACCCATCCAGGCCCATCGAAGCCCCGGGGCTGACTGACTGCTCCCTCCCTTGGCTGCCACCTCTATTTGCGGCAGAGGCCACAGTCTGTGGCTTCTTGCCGGCTCCCACCTCCGCCATCTTGATTGGACTATTTTGCATACAGTCCCTCTGATTGGCTAGTGGGCATGGCTTACCCCATCCCGAAGAAACGGTTAATTTTACTATTTCCCTTTTATTAGTTTAGATAATTTATATATACATATACATGTGGATTTATAAAGATCCTATATAATAAAAGCCCAGCGACCGAATGGCAGAACAACCAGAACGACTAGTTGCTATGACACGCACTGACCACCAGGGGGCAGATACTCATGCAATAGCTGCCCCCCTGGTGGTCAGTGCGCTATCACAGTGGGAGCGCCACTTGGTTGACAGGGGTGAGCGTTGTTCCTGCTACAAACCCTGAGCTGACAGGCAGGAACCCGGACTGTGATCATTGCCTCCTTGCCCCAGGCTCCTCCTCATTCCCTGCTGCCTTCTCCTGATGCCCGCAGACCACACAGCGCCACCTCCAGGCTTGCTGAGCTGACCCCAAAGGTTCATGGCTGCGGTGGGACTGAGGCCTACTCCGCCACCTCTCAGTGCTATTGTCCCAGCCCCGACTGGGTCCCCTGGAGAGATGAGTGCTCCAGCTCCATGGAAGATGCTGGGCCAGGGAGTAGCCACTCAGAGGGCGGGTCCACAGCGGATCAGCTGACCGGGATGAATGGCACTTCCACAGCAGGCCGATCCCTGTAGGCCACGCCCCCCCCCCCCCCCCAATGCATGAATCTTGTGCACCCGGTCTCTAATATGTAAACAGATAGTTCATAATGCATTTTTCCTCATATGCATATTTTTCACTGCATAGTCACAACAGTGCAGTGAACTTAGTAGTGCTGTTATCTCTGTTTTACATGTAAGAGATCAAGACTTAAAGGATTTAAATAACTTTACCAAACTTAACCATCCACTTAATACAGTGGAATTGTGACTTTAACACAGAACTAGGTGGACTCCCAGCTCAAGGTTATTTCCATGACTTTTAAAAAGCATTGAGCCCAGCTGGCGAGGCTCAGTGTTTGAGTGTCAGTTTATGAACCAAGAGGTCATGGGTTTGATTTCCAGTCGGGGCATGTGCCCTGGTTGCAGGCTTGATCCCCAGTACGAGGTGTGTAGGAGGCAGCCAATCAATGACTCTCTCATCATTGATGTTTCAATCACTCTCTCCCTCTCATTTCCTCTCTAAAATGAAATTTAAAAAAAAGCATTGAGAGTCTGTAAGTTACTATTCAAAAGGGGATGTTGTTACTTAAAATTCTGTTTGCTGTGATTTCCACTGTTTTTAGGTGCAGTCAATACCCCATTGTGCGGGTGCTATAGAAGGAACAATAGTGACATAAAATATTTTCTTTGATGTATTAGTTCCAAGGCCTTTGCACATGTGTTAGGAAATAATCTAATCTAATAAAAGAGTAATATGCAAATTATCCATCTCTCTGGGACGCCTACGCCAAACCCACCAGCCAAGCCATGCCCACCAGCTAATCAGAGTGGCTGTATGCAAATTAACCCAGCCAAGATGGCCACTGGCAGCCACGAAGCTAGAGTAAACAGCAGGCTTCCGTTGCAGCTGCCTGCTTAGGCTGGCTGAGCCTCTGCTCACAGGGAACCCCCAAGTGCACAAATTTTTGTGCACTGGGTCCCTATTATAATAATAATAAACATTATTATTATTGAGTGCTTTCTATGTGTACTTAACATGAATTATTTTATTTTATCCTTAACTGTCCCCCTATCCTTACCTCATAAGATAGTTACAGTTACCTGCACTTACCAGAGGAAGAAAAAGAGTCCTTGGTGTTAAATAATTAGTAAAAGTTTATATACAGGGGTGTACAGAATTATGTTTACAATTGTGAGTATGTGAAATGCAAAATTCTTGTATTATTATTAACTAGGGGCCTGGTGCACAAAAATTTGTGCACTTGGGAGGTCCCTTGGCCTGGCCTGTGCCCTTTCGCAGTCTGGGACCCCTCTGGGGATGTCCACCTGCTGGCATGCCTGGTCAGCCTGGGTGAGGGGCTGATGGCTGTTTGCAGGCTGGCCAAGCCCCCCAGTGTGGACCCTCACCCCACTGGGGTGTGGCCAGCCTGGGTGACGGGCTGAGGGATGTTTTCAGGCTGCCCACAGTCCCTTCATGTTTTGGGTCTCTACTGGGGTGCCTAGGCAGCCTGGGTAAGGAGCTGAGAGGCATTTTCAAGCTGCCCATAGCCTCTTCAGGTTTTGGGTCCCTACTAGGGTGCCTGAGCAGCCTGGGTGAGGACTTGAGGGGCATTTTCAGGCTGCCCACTGTCCCTTCAGCGTTCGAGTCCCTACTGGGTAACTGGCCAGCCTGGGTGCGGGGCTGATGGCTGTTTGCAGCCTGGCCAAGCCCCCCAGTGAGGACCCTCACCCCATTGGAGTGTTGCCAGCCTGGGTGCAGGGCTAATGGTTGTTTTCAGGCTTTTAGGCTGCCCACAGCTCCCATTGACCCAATGTCCCAGTAAGGCTGGCTGGACGCAGGTTTCTGGGGTTTATTTATCTTCTGTAATTGATACATTGTTCCTTTAAGCTGAGGCCTAGGCAGGTAAAGAAGCCTCCTGTCTGCTTCAGCTCCGTGGCTTCTATAATTGAAAGAATGTTGCTTTAGTAGACGGGCCCAGCCAGCCTAGGCAGATAGTTTTTTCCATCGCTGGTACAACGGAAGCCTGCTGTTTGCTTCAGCTCTGTGGCTTCTATAATTGAAACAATGTTGCAACTATGTTGTCTGAGCCGGGAGAAGCCTAGCCGGCCTAGGCAGACAGTTTACTCCTGGTGCAATGGAAGCCTGCTGTTTACTCTAGCTCCATGACTGCCGGCCTCCATCTTGGCTGGATTAATTTGCATACAGCCACTCTGATTGGCAGGTGGACATGGCTTAGGCATCCCGTAGAAACAGTCAATTTTGATATTACTCTTTTATTAGATTAGATTATTGTATTATTTATTTGTGTTGTTTCCATATGAACAACAGTAAAAATACTTTTGCCAACCCCTGTACGTGCAATGATGAGTTAGGGTATTTGATTTCAAACTATTAAAATGATATAATGTTTTCTGAAAGAGTGGTTGTATTCAAATAATAGCTTGAAAAGTGTTTGCGGTTAAATCATTATCACAAGACTTGAATTTTTGCATGGGTGGGTCCGGCCAGCCCTGCCCCGATGGGGGTTGATTGGGGCTGGGCTAGCTTTGACCCTGCTCCCGATTGGGGTGGGGGCCTATAGGTGCCAGGGCCAGGAAAGAGGGTGAAGGGGCCGTGGGAGGTTGGCTGGCCAGCCTTTCCCCAAATTGGGGGGGGGGGGGCAATGGGTGCTGGGGCTGCCCCTGCCCCCGATCACGGTGGCGGTGGCTGATTTTGGGCAGGGCTGGCTGGGGGGAAAGGCCATGGGATGTTGGGGGCGCTGATCAGGGTCTGATCGGACCAGTTGGCTGCTACAGTGCGTGTCATAGCAACTGGTCATTTGGTTCTATTGTTCAGGTTGCTTGTCTTTTATATATATAGACTAGAGGCCCAGTGCATGAATTTGTGCACAGGTGGGGTCCCTTGGTGTGGCCTGCCAGGATTGGGCTAAAACTGGCAATTCAATGCCAACTGCTGTTCCTGCCTGCTGCTCCTGCTTATCTCAGCCCCACTGTGCCTGCTGTGGGCTCACATCTAGTGAGTCCCAATTGGTGCTTGCCAGCCTGAGCCCCGAGTCTGGTGCCCGTCCTGAGGTGGGTGAGGGGGGTGGACACAATCGGCCCTCCAGGTGAGCAGTGGGACATCCTTGTCAGACCAGGATCTGGATCCATCCCGCTGACATCATGTAGGTTGTAGGGAGCTACTTGGCGGCCGCTGTTATATTGTTTCTTCTTTGTGGAACATCGAGGGGAAGTGGCCGTGGTGTCCGATTTCCAGGAGTCCAGTGGTGCTGTTGGGATCATGCAGGTGGCGCTGATCTGTTTGTGCCTGGCCCATTCTCCGGAGATTGGACCTGCAGGACTACTGAGGGAGTGAGTGGCTGCTGCCAGGCTGATGGTCCGCGGGGACCGGTTGGTCAAATGAGTAGTGCTCCCGCTATGGGAGTGCACTTACCACCGGGGGGAAGCTCCTGCATTGAGTGTCTGCCCCTGGTGGTCAGTGCATGTCATAGTGACCGGACGACTAGTCATTCAGTCATTTGGTTTTTTGGTTGCTTAAGCTTTTATATATCTAGATAGATGCTTTTGATGGACTCCAAAGGGTGGCTTAGATATGTTAAATTTTTCTTAATTTTATTCTTGTTTATATTCTTGGAGGAAAAGACACTGAAGATCCTGGCCTGACAGGATTAGAGACTTCTAATTGGAATCCTATCTAATAAAAGAGTAATGTGCAAATTAGGCATTACTCTTTCGCAAAGATGGCCTCCACCATAGCCACAAGATGGCGATGCCCAGTCTGGCTCAGCTCCGCTACTGAAGTGGTCAGGCTTGTTAGCCAGGCAGGTGTCAGGGGAGGTGGGGGGCCTGAGGGGTGAGATAGGTGATCAGAGGGGGCAAGGGTAGAGCTGGTGAATGGAGGGGTATGAGGGTGCCCTACCCAGGCATAAAGCCTGGGCCAGAGATCTCAGGCCTGGGAGGGACAAGGCTGGAGATTGCAGAGGCCTGGGCTCTGCAGAGCCAGCGATCGGAGGGGCAGGGGCAGAGCCTGTGATCGCAGGGGTCTGGGCACCAGTGGAACCAGCAAAACAAGGGTCTGGGGGTCCCCTGCCCAGGCCTGTAGCCTTGGCCAGAGGCTTCAGGGGTGGAGCTGGCAATATCAGGGGCCTGGGGGTCCCCTGCCCAGGTCTGCGGCTTTGGCCAGAGGCTCAAGTGTGGAGTTGGCAATGGCAGGGGCCTGGGGGTCTTCTGCCCAGGCCTGTAGCCTTGACCAGAGGCTACAGTGGGGCAGGGGCGGAGCCAGTGATCTCACAGCCTGGGCAGGGACAGAGCTGGTGATCAGAGGGGCAGGGGCGGAGCCTACGATTGCAGGGGTCTGGGCACGGGTGGAGCCGGTAAAGCAGGGATCTGGGGGTCTGATACCCAGGCCTGTAGCCTTGGCCACAGGCTTCAGTGGGGCAGGGGTGGAGCCTGGGATCATAGGGACCTGGGGGTTCCCTGCCCAGGCCTGCAGCCTTAGCCAGAGGCTGCCAGTGGGGCAAGGGCAGAGCTGGCAGTGGAAGGGGGCAGGATCAGAGTCAGTGATCACAGAGGCCTGGGCTCTGTGAAGCCAGTGATTGGGGGAGCTTGGGCGTCTTCTGCCTAGGCCTGCAGCTTCAGGCAGAGGCTGCAGGCCTGGGCAGGTTCGGAGCCGGCAATTTCAGGGGTCTGGGGGTCCCCTACCCAGGCCTGTAGCCTAGGCCAGAGGTTACAGGCCTGGGCAGGGGTGGAGCTGGGATTGGAGGCGCAGGGGTAGAACTGGTGATTGGCATGAACTACAGAGGAAACACTTTTTCTTACCTCTCATTGGCTAAGATCCCTGTATGCCACTGGTAATATTCTTAGTAACTTGGGTAATAAGAATTTAAAAAGGTGATCTAGGGTTTTTCCACCACGCTCCTGGAGAAAAAAAATGAAGGTCCATTGCTGGAGGTCTAAGGAATGTCACATCCTGCCCTAGCCAGTTTGGCTCAGTGCATAATGCCTCAGCCTGCTGACTGCAGGGTCTTGGTTCAATTCTGAGCGGGGGCATGTACCTAGGTTGCAGGCTTCTCCCTGGCTGGGGCCCAGGTCAGGGCATATGAGGAGGCAACCAATCAAAGTGTTCCTCTCACTTTGATGTTTCTCTCTGTTTTCCCCTTCTCTTCCACATTCTCTAAAAATCAATGGAAACATATCCCCAGGTGAGCATAAAAAAGAAAGAAAGAAAAATGTCATATCCTATGAAAGACACATCTTGAAAATGCCTAAAAAAGTTGTCATTTTTTCATGGTGAAGGGACTGGAGTCTGTGTTGATGAAAACACCTTGGTGGCTGTGGTGACTGGCAGTGGCTGCAGCAGCGGGGTGATGAGACTGGTGACTTCCCCTGATTAGCCTGGTTGCATCCCACAAAGGGAGGCCAGACTTAGGCTCACTCCTAAGGGGAGCCTAAGGAGTGAGGAGTGAGGCTTAGGCTCACCCCTCAAGGGGAGCAGGGAGCGGGCCTAAGCTGTCAGTAGGACACCCCCTGAGGGTTCCCAATCTGTGAGAGGGGGCAGGCTTGGCTGAGTACCGTGCCCCCCCCTCCAGTGCATGAATTTCATGCACTGGGCCCCTAGTATTATTAGAAAAGTGGATTAAGTTCAGATTGTAAGGAGCTTAGACTGACAAATGGAGTAGTTGGAGCTTTGAGGGACTCTTAAAAGATGATGAAGGTGTGGGGAGGTTTTCACCAAGAGTGTTGGGCAATGGATTGAATAGAACACCAGTGATGAGGGTGATGAAGGCATATTGATGAAAATAGGTCTGGATTAGGAAGAGAATAGGAAAGGAATAAAAAAGTTGGAGAGGAGCTGTTTTAAAGAGCAGGTTGACTGTATGTTGACATTATTTAGTCCTCGTTTGTACCTAGGAGTGTAGAAATGCTGGTTATATGGTAATTCTATATTTAATTTTTTGAGGAACTGACAAACATTTTCAAAATGGCTGTACCAGCTGTGTGTAAGGATTCCACTCTCTCTTGGCCAACAATTGTGGTTTTTAAAAAAATACATCCATCCTGATGGGTGTGAAGTGGGTAACTCATTTTGATTTTAATTTGCATTTTCTTGATGGCTGATAATGGTGAACATCTTTTCATGTGCTTACTGCCTGTTTGTGTGTCTTTGCAGAACTGTTTGTTCAGATCATTTGGTCATTTAAAATTATTTTTTATTATTGAGTTGTCATAGTTCTTTATATATTCTAGATACATGATCAGATATGCAATTCTGTAGTCTTTTCAATTTCTTTTAATTTTTACGATGTCCAGTTTGCCTACTTTTTCTTTGTCTTCTTGGTATCATGTCAGAGAGACTCTCACATAGAGCAGAAGGGAGAAAGAAGCAAGCCCTGTCTATTTTTTCCTCTAGAATAATTTGTTGAGGTTTTCTTCGCAGTGAGTCATAGGATCTGGACAGCTGCAAATAACTAGCATGTTGGGATGGTGTTAGTTCACATCAGGGAGGAGGTCAATTAATTAAAGAGAAAGGTCAATTGTTTTCCTCGGGACAAAGAAGTGAAAATTTAAAATGTGTTCATTTTCTTAAATTGATGGTTGTGAGGTGATAAAATCTAAAATAACAAAAGCAGAATAGTTCTGAAAATGTCTTTCTCTTCAGATTTTACGGAATAGTACAAGCTACCTATTTGATGGGGTCGATATGCAGTAGAAGATCAAGGTTCCCAGTGTGAAAATAGGGTAGAGGAGATAGAGATAGAGAGATAGACAATTCAGACTATCATTTTCTTCTGATCATATTAGCTTTTGGTAGCCATTTCAACTACTTTGGAAATTTGTTCAATTTCTTAGGTGCATGTGTTCCATTTCTTTGATTCTCTGTTGCTGCAAGAAATAACCCTGATTTTAATGGGCAAAATAACTTGAAGGTAGAATCCATTTTAGTATTGATTTCCACCCTCCATTCTTATGAATATGTAGTTGATCTACACATGCTCATGCTTGCATACACATGTGATTTAATTAGACATGGCAGAAAACTTGATAATATTGCTTCGGAACAACTTCAATCTCTAGTTAAACATGTGTGTATTATTGAACCAAATCATGGCATGTCAAAGTCAACACTGTATTACGATATAAGCCATGTTTAAAACAACTTAATGGATTTCTAGGGAAAGGGAGTTTTAATTACAAAACAGTGTTTAAAATAAACTATTTTCATACATTTGAGCAAAAACAAAGTTAAGAAAAAAATTTGTATTTTAATTGTATTGGAAAAGGGTTAATAGTTGTTAACTCATAATGTCTGATTAGGGACCTGGGTTATGGAAAGCTGTCAATAATAAAAAGGTGTCTGGGTACTACTTAGAGCTTAGTTTGGAAGAATCCGCTGATTCAGGTTTCTAGAGGTGAATCACCTGTATGGAAATGTATTCTCATTCCTTCCAAAGCATGTCTTCCCCTCAGTTAAAAAAAAGACAATTAAAATATAACATGTGTGGGAAAAAAAGGAAAAAGGCAAAACCGTGGAGTTTATCTAAAGTAATTTTTACTCTTTTAAAAAGTATTTTTGTAATCTTTAATAGGAAGCTGCTACTTTAGGAACAGCGCTTGGGTTGTTTTGTCTCACATACTTTCCATATTGAAATTCATCTTACTCCCTTTGGTAAGAAATATTCCATCAGCAGTCTTAGTATTTTGTTGGCCAGAGTAATTTCATTGCCATTTGCACTCCCAGCCATTTAACTTAGCTTCCCCATCCAGGTTATTTATCTTTAGTAATTATTTGTGGAACCCACCTTTCCATCTATTTCAGTACATGTTTTCCCTCTTTTTGGTTGGTTTGTCTGTCAAAACTTTAATGAAGACAAAAAAAAAATACCTTGTATTTCATCATAATTTAGGTTCTTGCTTTTGTTATTTTTTTGAATATTACAGAATTTTCAGTCTTTTTAAAAAGGAGACATAAATTATGCCTAAGGATTCCATTTGACATTATACTTACACATCCTAAGATTCAGACCATCTTTTCAAGAATCATGAGTCCCATTTATCTGTACAGTTCAGGCCTGCTTCTGGACCTCCTGAAGGACAAGTAGAATTACTAATCTGCCTATCCTCTGACACAGTAGCTACTAATCATTTAGTCATGGTTCTTTGAGTTTGTCAAAAGTTATGGTTGGTTCTCATCCAGACTTAGTAAATTCTTTATATTGATTAACTTTATTACTTTTTGATCTAATATTTTAACTTCTGCTTAAAAATTACTTAAATCTTTTTTTAAAAGCTTCTTCAATAACTACTGAAGCATGGAATCAATAAGTATCTATTCTGTTACACTTTATTCCCTGAATAAGAACTTTTGTTATTAAAATACTTTATAAGCTATTGCAAAAATGATTTTCAAACTTCTCTTTAGGATATCATTTTCTTTTGAGAAGTTATCTTCTCTCCATGAAAACATTACTATATTGATTCTTATTATCTTTTCATCATAGAATAAAATTTTAAAGCAAAAAAATTCTGAACCATTAAATTTTGCTCAGTCTAGATTCTTCTTTTTGTTTATAACATGGATTATGTATTTGATTGTAGAGCCTACCTTGACATAATGCATGATGACTTTTCATAATTTGAATTAATAATATTTAAGTAAATTGATTTTCCTCCCTATTTGTCTTCACCAGTGGATTCAGTATCCAAAGAAACCTCTTTGGCAAGTGCACAACCTGAATGAAATGTCAGGGAACAGATGGAAAGGGGATCCATAAGAATTGGCAGAATAGTAGGGGTTTGACTGTGTAAAATAGCTTTACTGGTTTTTCTTTCCTGCAGAAATGATGTTAAAAGGAGCTGAACCTTCAAATGAAAGAACAGCTGTTTTTAAGCTGGTATTCAGTAGATAAAAGCCCTTTCAAATAAGGTCTTAACCCTATGATTTATTTATTTTTGAAGGGCTATGAGTTTTGAGAACATGGAGAATATCTCATGATCAGTTGTAAATACAGAAAACACAGTTTAGAGCCAATAAAATTCTTATGAATATTCCTAATGATATTGCTGCCTTGATTATGATGAAAAATTGCATTTAGGGTAATTAATTTACTCAACATGAATATGAAAGCAATTGAGTTTATTATTACGTAGATGGGGTTTTAAAGGTTATTACAGTCAAATTTTCTGCTTATGTAGGATATCCATGCACATTTAAGCATTTTTCCGTAGAATACTGAAGATCAAACTCATACTATTGTATAAATCCTTTGTAAAATATTGATCCATTGCATGATCCACTTATGTAAACCTATAATGAAATTCTCAAGTATTAGTTTAAGAAAGTAAACTATCATTTTCAGAGTTACATAAAGAGTTTGAGGCAGGAGACTTTACCTGACATTAAATACTTCTGTATTAGATAGAACTAAAAATACATTGGAAGAAAACAGAGCTAAAGAGAAAGATGGACATTTTGGCAGCCAAACAAATATGACTTTGAATGCCACAGGGGAGAGGGTCAGGAGCTCATCTTTGATTAGTCAGCTTTTAAGATGTTAAAATTAGACATGAACTTCATGATGAATCTTTTGTATATATTGTTGAACCAAATAGCTCTTTCTCTTGCTTTTTACACCTTCAGGTAGAGAAATTAGGTGCTGTGTTTGTGTTTTTTCCTTTTGGATTCACATGATCATAATTTTCAAGCCTTTGCCATGGTGGGAATTTGTGGCAGTGGAGCCTAAAATGTTGTTTCATGCAAATTTTGTAATGTGTATATACTGCAGAAGTTAGACAAAGGGACTAAGTTAAACAAAGATCTAGAGCTCCTGCCAAACCTAAAAACAACAATGGCACAAAGAAGAGAACAGAATGCAGGGTCCAAAGCCAATAAAATCCAAATGTAAATTTGGTAGTTGACAGGCATCACATGTAAATGGGCTTATTTTGGCAACTGTTTGGAGTTAAAATACAAAAGACATCTTACACAAAAGTAAAAGTAATTGAGTTTTTTTTTTTTTTTTTTTAAGAGAAAATGGTCTTTCGAAATTTACAGTAGCCATTTAGTTTCTATGAACAATGCCACCTTTCACTTTTGTTAAAATCCAGTTATTGTTTAGTTAATCCCATTACTAGTGTACTACTATCTTTTTTCATATTCATGAAAGTTATTTTGGGTGACATCAGAAGAAGATATGACCATTAAATCAAAAGTTTACTAAACACGTTTGTTTTTTTTAAGGTTTTGGATTGGGGCCCATAGTTAGAATTCATTTCTTGATATGTTCGCAGCATATTTTATATTGTGAATATGCTAGTAATTGCCATTTTACAGCCCTTGTCTGTGTGGCATTTATGTAATTATAAAAAATGCCTTTTACCTTATTTTTTGACAGGGAATAAAATAAATGAATCTGTAGCTAGTTGTGAATCTAGCTTCATTGTGGCTTAAAAGATGGCCATGGGTGAAGGGAAACTAAGTAGGAAGCTTCCATAACAAGTTAAGGAATGAAATACTCTTACAGAAATAAAAAGGTATAAAAAATGGGCATCACTTTTCTGTATTTTAAAGTTATTTCTCTCCCCCCTCCATTGGATGGTATTATTTACATATGAATGTTCTTTCTTATGAATTATTCAGTTTTCTTTTACTTAATTGTGGTAAAAAAAACACATTATCATGAAATGTACCTTCCTAACAAAATTTTAAGTGCATATACAGAGTTGTTAACTGTATGCACAGGGTTGTACAGCAGATCTCTAGAACTTTTTTTTATATTGCATGACTGAAACTCTTACCATTGAACAGTTCCCATTCCCCTTCCCTTAGCCCCTGGGCAATCACCATTCTACTTTCTGATTTTTTGAACTTGACTACTTTAGTATCTCATGTAAGTGGAATCGTGCAGTATTCATCCTTTTGTAACTGGCTTATTTCATTTAGTATAAGGACAGAATTTATTTTTTTAAAGGCTGAATAGTATTTCTTTGTATGAGCATACTGCATTTTCTTTATCTCTTATCAATGGATATTTATGCTGTTTCTACATGTTGGCTCTTATGAAAATGCTGCAATGCACAAGAGTCGGGGTGGGGTGGGGAGAAATCTTTGAGATCCTGGCTTCATTTTTTTTTTTTTTTTTTATAAATACCTAGAAGTAGGATTGCTGTAGTTCAGTTTTTATTTTAAGGAACCTCCAGTAGTGGCTGTACCATTTTACATTCCCACCAACAGTGGGAAGCGTTCTAATTTCTCCTCATCCTCACTAATACTTATTTTTTGTTTGTTTGTTTTCTGTTATGACCAGCCTTACTGTGTGAGGTGATATCTCATTGTGGTTTTGATTTACATTTTCTTGATTATTATGTTGATAATCTTTTATAGACCCGTTGGACACTTACATGTATTCTTTGGAGAAATTTAAAGTCAATTTAATGTCAGTGAAATAAAAGATAATGAATTTCTTGAAGTCTTCATTATTGCATTTGAATTATACATAACAAGAAACATACTTAAATAAAATAATGCTTAGGCTATGGCCAAATGGCTCAGTCTGTTGGAGTATCCTCCTGCATACCAAAAGGTTGCAGCTTCGATTCCCGGTTGGGACACATGTGGGAGGCAACCAGTCAATGTTTCTCCCACACATCAATGTTTCTCTCTCTTTCTTCCTCCCTCCCTCTCTTTCTGCCTTTCTCTCTCTCAAATCAATAAAAACATATCCTCAGTCAAGGATTAAAAAAAAAGCTTAATAAGAATAAACAAGGTAGGATGATTTACATTAATATTAGATGGGCTTCGAATTGGAAACAAAGAAAAATCTTTCAAATTAAATTGGAAAAGTGAAAAAGAAGAGTGTTAAGTGCTACTGCAAATCCTTTAACAAGGAGGGGAAAGTGAGAAATAGTATCATTGTTGTATCTTAGAAATCTGGACACGAGTCATAATACATTATATTAAACTAGTGGCCCGGTGCACAAAAATCGTGCATGGGGGGGGGGCGGTGTCCCTTAGCCTGGCCTGCACCATCTCCAATCTGGGATCCTGTGGGGGATGTCTGACTGCCGGATTGGGCCTAAACTGGCAGTCAGACATCCCTCTTGCAATCTGGGACCGCTGGCTACTAACTGCTCACCTGCCTGCCTGCCTAATCACCCCTAACCACTCTGCCCGCCAGTCTGCTCATCCCCAGCTGCCCCCCCATTAGCTTTCTCACCTCCAACTACCCCCCTTGCCAGCCTACTTGCCCCCAACTGTCCCCCCACCAGCCTGCTCACCCCCAACTGCCTCCTTGTCTCCAACTTCCCCCACTGCTGACTTGATCACCTCCAACTGTCCTCCCCTCCTGGCCTGATCGCCCCTAGCCCAATTCCTGGGTCACTGGGGCGACCTAGAATGCCAAGCCTTCCCGCCCACTCTGCCGCTCTCCAGCCAGACTTGGCTTCCTGGGTCGCTGGGGCAACCCAGGAAGCCAAGCCTTCCCACCTGCTCTCTGGCTGTCTCTGTGGTTCCGGCCTGTGCCGTCATCTTTGTTGTGTTAATTTGCATATTCCCTCCTTATTGGCTGTGGATGCCACCATCTTTATCGCAAAGTGATGATTAATTTGCATATTACTCTTTTATTAGATAGGATCTATACAATAATGAGGGACATGATTCTGCAGAGTTTAACATTTTTTATTGTTTAAGAATTTTCCTATGGATTTTAAAAATAAAGTGCAGTTTAACATTTACATTGTCGTTTAGTTATTTTTATTTTAATCAATGTTTTGTTTATTAGAGAAGCTCTTCCAGAGCTACATTCTGTTTATTGAATGAATCATCATGCTCAGAGAGAGTTCCAGATTTGTGACTGATTCACCTTACTAAATTTTCTTTTCTTCTATCTATTCTGATTTTTCATTAGTCTTGCTTTTATGTATTTTGTAGCCAAAATTAAATACATCTTTAATTTTACTTTATAAGAATTAAAGCTTTTCTTTCTGACTTCAGTCACATGGGATTTTTAGATTAGTTTCTTATAGGACTATTTTTAGGGCAACATTTTCAGCTTGACAGGTTTGTTATGTCCCATGATGCCAGTGGATATAAAATGTAAAGGAGTATATGGGGGTGGGGAAACATCTGTTTTATTGACTTTAACTTGCTTGGTCATTTGTAATGCTGATCGCCTACCACACAGAAGATGTGTAAAGCAAATAAGTGGGAAGTGAATGACAAAGTACGGTTCCTTACAGTAGATCTTCAGTAATTAAGTATTGAATACAAATTGTTAAATTGTGGAAACATATAATTAGAGTTGTAGAAAGCAGAGACATAATTATATTTTCTGGCTTGTGTTAACTTAATATTTTAAAACCACCACTGAAACATTGCAGGGGACTAGTTTTGTGAGGGTAGATAATTGTAAAACACTTGGAACCTGCTACATGCAAGATGCTTTCCAGGCACTTTATATAGTCTCGAATAAGGAAGCAGAGCCAGTGTTACCTGACTTTCAGAGATGAGGAAACTGAGGCTTTCTCCTTTCTATGATTCCCTCCTTACTTTCTAGCCACACTGGAATTCCCAAATCCTATTTTCTGGTTCTTTAAGCAAAGAAGACAGTGGCTTTCTCTTTGTTCATCTACCACATGCAATGTTGACTGGGCGGTGTCCTCATTGGACAAACCCTGTGGATTTGGATCTTAGCCAGTGTGTCTGGATTTGTTTTTTCACCGATCAGATCTTCTCCATTGTCTACCTGCTTTTGTTTTTACTTCCTTGCCTATAAATAATTGTTTTTAAATCTTTTATTTGTAGATGTTATTTTCAATTGAATAACCCCAGGAAAATAGTCATTGAACATTTGTTGTTTTCTTTATACTAGTAAAACATTTTTCTCACCCCATAAAGATCCCTCATACTCCTTCCTAGTCAGCTGTCTACCCAATAAACCACTAGTCTTTATTTTTATCACTATGATCTTGGTTTTATTCTTATTTTAGATCAATATATAAATGGGAATTCATTTTTTATATCTGATTTCTTTCATTAAGCATAATATTTTTGAAATTTATACATGTCGTTGCATTTACCTCTGGTCTGTTTTTTGTTTTGTTGAACAATGTTGCATTGAATGTGTAAACCACGGTTCTTTTTACCCATCTTTTTTTTTTTATGGATAGTCACCTAGGTTGTTTCTAGTTTTAACTATTATGAATACTGTTCCTAATTAAAGGACATTGTTTTTATCATTTTAGCTAGTGATAGTATTGTTGTGTCAGGGTATATGTATTTTTATCTTTTAAGAAACTGCCAATTGCCCAGTTCACCATTTTACATGTCCACAGGCCACATGTAAGATTTTACGTGCAGATTTTATTTTTATGTCAAAATTACAGTCTGTTATAAGAAGTCATTTTTAATGTATGTCTTTAATTTCAAGTAAATATTTTTGATAAGTAGTCCTCTATTATCTAACAAACAAAAAGTATTAAACAAAAAGCATTCTGAATTAGAGATTTCAAGAGTGTTATGCTTTATTTACATAGGCAATATCCAACTTTCCTAATTAGTTTTAATAGCTACAAAAGTTGGATGCTGTGGTAGTTTGTGGATGTAATTATCCATCTTCATAAATTGAAGATGTTTTAAAATGACTTAAATTGTTTTTTAAGAGTTAA
The DNA here is from genome assembly GCA_004026665.1 of Murina feae. Classification (NCBI taxonomy): domain Eukaryota; kingdom Metazoa; phylum Chordata; class Mammalia; order Chiroptera; family Vespertilionidae; genus Murina; species Murina feae. The sequence goes on along the minus strand of PVJC01000695.1, from coordinate 95,933 downwards.
ACAGTTATGAGAATTCAAAATTTAAAAATCTGTACATGGCAGTAATTTTTGCTTACATGTTACTGTAATAAATATACATGAGTGTGAACAAGAGAGTTTTAGTTCATTTCATTAGAGCATGCTAATGTCAGGTATTTCACTTGAGTGTCTTCCAGGGGTTTTGTGCTTTGGTTACCAATTATATCCTTTATAAGGCTTCTTACATACTTATACTGTTCACCTATGGGACTGGGGAGAGTGAATATAAGTAGATAAGTGTAAAGATATAGCTGCTGCTAAACAAATACCTTTCCTTAATTAGCAGTGTCATTTTGTATAAAAAAAAGTTTTTTATTAACCTTCAGCTGAATGTTCAGCACTGTAGATGATACAGAATAAGAACTGAAAGTGGTCTTTGCTCTTAACTAACTTGAGACCACATATTGAATAGCGTTTACTTAAGAACAGTATAACTTCTATGCTGTTTGACATAGATTTATAAGTATGATACAAGTATGAAAGAGAATCTAATAAGGATTAGGGAGGTTGGGCAAGTTTTACAGTAGAAGTGGAATTTAAAGTGAGCATTAAACTATTAAGACTTTATTAACTGTAGAAGAGTGCTAAGATGAATCTTAAAGCAATGAAATTTTCATGAATGATACTATATGTAAGATTATGCCTCATCATTACAGTTGAAAGTTTGAATGGTAAGACACTGAGTTACATTTTGAAGGCAGACTGTGTCTTGTGCATGGCTGTATCATCAGTGCCTAGAATTTTCTATGACAGTATGTATGCCATAGTAGGCAATTAGTGTTTTTTACTGTTAGGGTTGGAAGAGGAGAGGCAGTTGTAACTGGGTTTTCAGAGGCTTTAAACATAGGAGGGACAGAACCTAGCATAATTTACAATAAACATTTGTAGAACAGGTGAGTAAATATTCCATTTCAAATTGAAGAATTTGGGAATTAATCTATTGGCAGTGGGTACTGGATGTGCTTACTTTTTAAATCTATGGGTAATGTGTTTTGAAGAATTGTTTTAGGAAGATTACATTGGCAGGATATTACAAGCAGGTGAAGTATTATGAAATAGTGTTTTAGAAAGATTCAGATAGACTCTAGCAAAAGAGTCTAAGTAGGATACCACAAAAGCTCTGAGTAAAAGGTGCCAGTAGGAATGGAAAAGCTGCTTCAGGAGACTTCATAAGGAACACTCAGTAAAGAATGGGTAGAAGGAGAAGTGAAGGGATAATCAAAGATGATGCCAATTTGCAAGTCTGATTGACCTGAAATATTATACAGGGGTTGGCAAAAATAGGTTAATTACTAGCCTTCATTACCTAAAAGATAAATCATAAGTAAGGATATGAAATAATAACAATATAATAATAAGAAATAATGCAAATAAATAATACAATGATTAATAAATAACAATACAAGAATAAACTGTTTCACATACTCACAACTATAAACTTACATTTGCCCACCCCTGTATTTTATAATACTATCTGCAGTATTAGAAATATTAATAATTAGGGCCCAAAGGCATGTGAGAAAGAGATGAAGAGTTTGGGTTTTAGATATGATAGGTTTTAGATGACAACAGGAGAACCAAATGAAAGCTTCCTGCTGAAACTTGGTGATTTAAGTACCAAAATACAGAACTGAACTTAAGGCTGGGAATGTACATTTGGAAACTGATCATTCAGAGGGGACAGTCAAAATCATAAAATTAAATGAGTAGTCCAATGGGTAGAACATAAAACTGAGGAGAACATTGGATGAAGAGCAGGTACATTCAGTTTTTTCCGCACACAAAAGAAAGTAGTCATAGAGATCCAATGGTTGATGTCAGCAACTATTAGAGAGGTAAGGTGGTTAATCAGATCAGATACCATAAGTACCAAAGGGGTGAGCAAAATAGGGCCCATGGTTCATCACCTATTTTTGTAAATAAAGTTTTATTAGAACACAGCTACTTTTATTTACTTACATATTGCCTAGGGCTGCTTTTGTGCTACAGTAGTAGAGTTGAATACTTGGTAAGGAGGGTGCATGGCCCATTAAGCCTATAATATTTACTGACTGGCCATTTACAGGAGAAGTTTGCTGAATTCTGCTTATAGAGATTTAAGAAATGAAGACCAAGAGAGGGCTTCTGTGTTTTATGGTAACGTTTGACAACTTGAAAGAGTTCATTTTTATCCTGAAAACAAATGCTTTTTATGTGTCTTGGTATGGTCTAGGAAGAGGCTAGATAGTAGCAAGAGGTTCACCAATGAATGAATGAGTATCGGTAAATTGTAAGGAGTGAATGTGATCACTGCAAATTTTTGTTTTGTGGGAAAGAGAGTGATGGCCTGAATTGTACATGAGGAAGGGATTTTTAGTTATAGGGAAAATATGAAGGAAAATTTTCTACGGAGTTTCTCTGAGAGAGGCAGAGTGTGTTGCCATTACAGGAATTAATGGACTAAGACTTCAACACAGGGAGTACATGGGCCTCATTACAGGAAATGAATAGAATTGTTTGTGGAATTAAGTTAAGAATAGTAATTGCTCACACAGCTGTTTTTAAATAGCAAATTGTGTTAGGTAATCAGCAAAAATCCACTAAAACCTACTTGATAGTTATGTAGAAGCTGCTTTATTGGTACTGACTTATGAGCCTAATGAGTACTATAAAAACAAACAAAAAACCTTTGTATGCAGTTTTTACAGTGGTACAGTACTATATGTTTTTTGTTTAAAGTGTAAGTATAATCACAATGTTTCCATCCCCCCCATCAAACCCAAATATAATAACTGTCTTGTTTAAGAAGAGCAAAAGCATGATCTTTATGAACTCACAGAGCAATGAGGTGTGTTTTCATTGAAAGGAATAGTATCTATTTGCTTGCTTCTCTGTTTGTCTTCCTCCCTAGACAAAAATGGAATGTTTTATCATATGGCTGGCTAGATTTGGGTCTGCTAATTTATTTCTTATTTTTCTTCTATATGGTTTCTGTTATACTGTATTTCTGTTTCTTCTTTTGGATTTGGCTATTTCTTAGGACTCCATTTTAGCTTATTAGTTGGCTTTTTAGTGATGCCTCTGATTTTTTTTTTAACCCTCGCAGTTATGTTTTTATTTTATTTTATTTTTTTTTTAGAGAGAGGAAGGGGGAGGAAGGGCAGAAGGGGGAAGAGAAAGAGAGGGAGAGGGAGAGGGAGAGGGAGAGGGAGCGAGAGATGAGCGAGGAACATCAATCAACTGCCTTCCACATGCATCCCAACCCAGGATCAAACCAGGTATGTGCCCTGTTTGGTAATCGAACTTAAAACCTTTTGGTGTATGGGACGACACTCCAACTGAGGACCTGGCCACAACGGTGCCTTTGCTTTTTAAAGCCACTGTAAGGGTGTTAATACACAGTTACCTTCTCAAACTCTATTGAGAGTTAATGTTGTACCAATTCACATAAAACATAGGAAACTTGTGACCTTATAGATCTAGTCACCCCTGCCTTCTTTTATGTTGTGTTGTCATATGTATATCTAAGTACATTGTAACTCCTATGAGGGAATGTTATAATTTTTATATAAAAAACTTTTAAAGACATTAAAAAGAAAAAATATTTTATATTTACTATGTCTGATGCTCTTTTCTTCTTTAAGATCCAAGTTTTTCTCTGATATTTCCTTCAGCTTGAAGAACTAATTTTAGTATCCACTGTACTACAGTTTTGCTGATGACAAATTTTTTATTTTTTCTTATTTGAAAAGCTATTTCATTTCTGATATTCTTAAAGAATATTCTTAAATTCTTAAAAAATATTCTTAAAGAATATTTTTATTTGTCCTCGCCCCTTACATAAAGATGTATTTCCACATCTCCTGATATCCATAGTTTCTGATGACAAGTCTTCACTAAGAAGAACTGTTGTTCTTCTGTGTGTAATGTTTTTCTTTTTCTGTGCACTTTCAAGATTTTCTCTGTTTTTTTGGTTGTTAGAAGTATCACTGTGATGTGCCTAAGTTTGGAGTCACTTTTATATCTCACCACATTTGTGAAATTTTTGGCCATTATTTCATCATTTTTTTTCCCCCTTGTTCTCTCATTATGCCTGTCTTAAATTTTTAAATATTTTCTCTTATGTCTCTAAGGTCCTGATCATTTCTGTTTATCTCTTTTCTCTTTATTAAATTGAATTATTTCTTTGATCTGTTGTCAAATCCAGGAACTCTTTCCCTTTATCATGTCTCAATTCTTCTCTAAACCCATCCAATTATTTTTAGATTTCAAATAATTACTTTCTATTGTTATATTGTGTGTGTGTGTCTGAAATCTCTAGTCTTTTTATTTATTACTAGAGGCCCGATGCATGAAATTCGCGTATGGGGGGGTGGAGTCCCTCAGCTCGGCCTGCACCCTCTCTATTCTGGGACCCCTCGGGAGATGTCTGGCTGCATCTTGCAGTCTGGGACAGCTGGCTCCTAACTTCTTGCCGGCCTGCCTTCCTGATCGCCCCTAATCCCTCTGCCTGCCTACCTGATCACCCCTAATAGCTCCCCTATCAGCCTGATCCCCTAACTGTTCCCCTGCTGGCCTGATCGCCCCTAACCGCCTCTGCCTCACCCCACAACTGTGACCCAGGATTCCCTCCTCTGGCCAATCACAGGCACCCGGGACCCAGGCTTCCCTCGCTCTGGCTGGCTGCAGGCATCCAGGACCCAGACCGGCTTCTCCCGGGCTGTCTTCTCCTGGGCCAGCTGCAACCATAGGGAACTGTGATGGGCAGCTTCGTCCGGTTCGCAGCCACAGGTGCCTGGGCTGCAGCCCCAACAGCTACTACCAAGGACCATGGGACATGCGGCTTGTTTCTCTCCTGTGCCATAGCCTGGCTGAACCCCATTCCTCTCTCATGAGCTCATTTGTGCCTGGCTGGTCCCCATTCCACTCTCCTCAGTGTTGAGTGTCTGAGCTATTATGGTGTGACAGGATAAGAGCATGATGATCATTTGCATATTAGCTTTTTATTATATAAGATGATCATATGTCCTTTACTTCATGAGTATAGTTATAGTATTTGCTTTAATGTCCTTCCCTGAAACCTTACTATCTGGGTCATCTTGAGGTTGGCCTCTCTTGGTGAACCTTGCCATTGGTTACATTTTCATTGTCTTGGAACTTCAGATTATATTATGGATATTCTGAATGTTATTTGTGGGAATTTTGGTTTCTTTCTTGTTCCTCCAAAGAGTTGATTTCCTTATTTTAGTAAGCCATTAATGGGATTGGACTGAAAGTGAAAACTCTCCCTTACCTGAGGTTGGCAGCTGTTCAAATCTCAATTTGATTCTTTTGACCTCAGCTGCAAACTGCCTTGGGGCTGTGTCCTGTAAATGTGTGCTCTGGGGCTCAGCCAAAACTCTTGGGTAGAGATTTACCCAAGATTTGGGAATTCGCTTTATTCCCCTCTCTCTTTTTTAGGATTTGATCTTTACTTGTTGGAGACTATGGTTGTGCTGGCTCTGTCCTTTTTTTCTTCAAGCCAGAAAAACAGTGGGTCATCTATTGGAATTTTAGTTCCTACATGCTGTGGCTGCCATTTGCCTGCAGGATAAAGCTTTAAGAATTATAAACTCATGTTGGTTGAAGCATCATCCTATAAACCAAAAGGTTGTAGGTTTGATTCTGGTCAGGGCACATACCTAGGTTGTGGGTTTGATCCCTGGTGGGGACATGAATGGGAGGCAACTGATGTTTCTCTCTTTCTCTCCCTCTCTCTCTAAAAGAAGAACAAAGTGGGGAAAAAGAACAAGGGAAAAATAAAAATAATGGGAAGCTCACCTGTGCTGTGCTATTAAAAACTGAAACTCATTCTGATCTTTTTCCAAAGTTATTTCCAACCTACATTAGCCTGGTTTTGTTCACTCTTAAGAGCCTATAGATAGTTGTTTTATATTTATGTTTTCTCCTCAAAAGTTATAGTAGCTATCAGAAGGAGCTTACTGCATTATATTGGAAGATGAACTCACTAGGTTAGTTTTGAGATTCCATTCAACATTTTTACAAGCTGCTTTAAAAAATAGTACTTTCTTTAAAAGTAGTAATTCTTGAGTTTCTTCTTTATTTAAAAAATTTGGTTTTAGAGAGAGGGAGGAAAGGGGGGGGGAGAGAGAGATTTGCAGTTCACTTACTTATGCATTCATTGATTGATTCTTATGTGTGCCCTGCCTGGGGATCAAACCCTGAATCTTGGCTTATTGGGACAGCACTCTAACCATTTAACCCATCTTTATAGTTACTGAATTTTTATAGCAGGCTGATGTGAATGCCCTAATTTTATATATTCTTAACTAGTTAATCTTTTAATGCAGAATACTGCACTTCTGTTAGGTATCAGAAGAACATAAAGGTGAACAAGGTATGTTGCCTATTATAAAGTTTTATTGGTAGGATATACATGGAAAGAACCATAGTGCTCAAGATATAATAAGTGCAAAGTAATTTTTGAAAAAGTGTGATTAATTTAGAGTTAGTTGATGGAAAACACTTTCTTAAAGGAGAGGGCATTTGATCTTAGAGTGATTCACAATTAGAACTTCAATAGGTGTGGGGGGGTATAGTCTAGGCATAGGAAACAATACGAGTGGAATATAAATGTGTGACAAGTCGTGGCATGTTTGGGGAGTGATTAATGTCTTGATGAGGCTGGAGCATTGAGTTTTTGGTAAGTACTGAAGCTGAAAATGTAGATTGAGGCCACCTTGCAGAATATTATGCTCAGGAGTGTGAATGTTTTTTCTGAAGCAGCAGAGGATCACATTTGAGGAGTGAATGGATGTGATCCAACTTGTGTTTATGGCAAGATAAGTGTTGCTGGCAATGTTAAATTAACTGCAGATTGGAACGGGAACATAGTAGAAGAATAAGCAATACACAGGACCTGATCCAGAGCACTGTATATATGAAGAGAACAAATTGGGATAGTTTTACTTGATATATTACTGAGGTAGAAATTAATGCAATGAATAACTGATTAAGGGAATGTAAAAGAAGGATGTTATCAAATTCAAGAGAATCATTAAATTTCTAACCAAATTTGTAAATATCCCAGCACTATGTTGAATATATCAAACTTTTTGGAACATTTCTAATTTAAAATTCCTTTGATAGCAGTGTACTTTAGGCTGTGTTATAGTGAATACAGAGTGGTTTTTCAAAGGACGTATGCAATCAAGGCCACTTCACAGTAATGGAACTTAAGGTCTGTATGTGATTTAGCCACCAATCCTAGTGATGATTTAGGTTCTCTAAAACTTTTAAATAATTTTTGATTTTGAAGGTAGTTACTTGTTTATTTCATAGAATCATTTACAGTCTAACTGCTTCTCACTGGAATTTTCAGAATACGGTACAGTTATTTAGAATATTGGTTTTGATTATTGATGAGAAGGTAACAAATAAACTAGTTTTAGCTCCACTTTTATTGAACTGATTGTATTATTTTTATTTTATATATTCATTTCTTCCACAAATATTTATTAGTACCTACTGTGTGTCAGGCACTGTCTTAGGCACCAAAAATTTAACAGTGAACAAAACAGATGATGGTTGTTGTTTTTTCCCATGGATCTTTCAATGTATTGGGAAAAGACAAACAGTAAACTTCCTCCCTTAAGATGATACTTGAAGGAAACTAAGGAAAGAAACCATATATCTGGGGGGACTGCATTTTATGACAGGAAAGAGCAAGTGGAAAGGTCCTAAGGAGGAAGCATGCTTGCTTGATGTGTTTGAGCAAAAGCAGGGGCCATGTTTTTGAGGTAAAGTGATCCAAGAGAAATAATAATCCTATATAATAAAAGGCCAATACGCAAATAGACGGAATTGTGAAACAACCGAAAAATCAGTTGCTATGACATGTGCTGACCACCAGGGGTGTGTGTGTGGAATATGATGGGCATTGGCCATGGCGGGATAGTGGAGTAGGTGAGTGGGAGTGCCATACCAAAGCAGGGTACTAGTTGCTGTCACAGAGGTGAGCCTCTGGTGGTTACTGAAAATTCTTTTCTTCCACACACTGTGGTCCTGCCTGGCACTCGCACCTGCTACCAGCACCGGCCCTGCTTGCACCTGCTCCTGGTGCCGGAGCCACCGTTCACACCTGCTGCATGTGCTGGTCCAATCACTCAGTGCCACCAGCAGGTGTGGGCGGTGGCTACTGGCCCTGATCACCCCTGAGGGTTTCTCTACCTTCTCTTGCTCCTGAAGGGTGATTGGGGCAGCAGCTGCCGCTTGTACCCGCTCATGGCGCCAGCCCCCACTCGTACCCGCTTCTGGTTCTGGCCCAATCGCTCCGCACCGTCAGTGGGTGCAAGCAGGGCCGGCGCCGTCAGCAGACAGCCTCATGGCACACAGTTCCTTTCAAGGTGCAAGAATTTGTGCACTGGGCCCCTAGTAGGAGCTAAAATGAGGGGTTATAGCAGAACCTGTAAAAAACTAATGGATTTAATTCTGAATGAGATAGGAAGCCAGTGGTAAATTTTGAGCATTGGATTGTCATGATTTGTTTTTAAAAGGTCATTCTAGTCTCCATGTAGATAATAGCCTGTAAGAGGGGCAAGAAGGGAGACCCTTGTAAGTAATACAGGTCAGAGGTGATGGTGGCTTGGATTAAAATGAGCATGTTAAAAATAGTGATTCATAGGTCATATTCTAGAAATGTTTATAAGGTAAACATAATGGGATTGTACCACTGAAAGTCTGTGTAGGGAGATTTTTGCTGAGACTCATCCAGAGTCAGAGAAAGTCATCAAGCCCTTTTAAAAGAAGTTGACTGTCTTTAGTGCTCTATGGAAGAAAGTAACTGGCAATGTGTTTTAGGTGAGAGCTTTGATATTTAGATTGAAGAGGAGTATTGCGGTTTTATTTCAGATGCAGTGGGAGGGCTTTCCTTGTCCTGAGACTTGATAACTACTTTTGGGGAGGTTTGGAGACAGCACAAGAGCGTTGTCAGACAGACAGAGCAGAGTCTCAAGATACTAGGTCACTAGACAGTTCTGCCTGTGAGAGCACACTGACCACCAGGGGGCAGGTCCTGCATTGAGTGTCTGTTCCCTGGTGGTCAGTATGCATCATAGTGACTGGTCATTCCGCCATTTGGTCGATTTACATATTAGCCTTTTATTATACAGGATTATTTCATGAAAGCAAGTGCTTTTTCTGCATCAGTTGATATGACTATGTGATTTTTATCTCTCAATTTGTTTATGTGATGTATCACATTTATTGATTTGCAGATATTGTATCATCCTTGCAGCCCTGGGATAAATCCTACTTGGTCATGGTGTATAATCTTTCTGATGTACTGCTGGATCCAATTTGCTAGAATTTTGTTGAGGATTTTGGAATCTATGTTCATGAGGGATATTGGCCTGTAATTCTCTTTCATTGTGTTGTCTTTATCTGGTTTTGGTTTTAGGGTGATGCTGGCTTCATAGAATGAGCTTAGAAGTGTTCCTTCCTCTTGAATTTTTTCGAATAGTCTGAGGAGGATAGGTTTTAGTTCTTCCTTGAATGTTTGGTAAAACTTCCCTGTGAAACATCTGGCCTGGGGCTTTTGTTTGCTGGAAGCTTTTTGATGACTGCTTCAATTTCTTCCATAGTTATCGGCTTATTGAGATTTTTAGAATCTTCCTGATTGAGTTTTGGAGGGTTGTATTTTTCTAGGAATATGTCTATTTCCTCCAGGTTGTCTAGTTTGTAGGAATAGAGTTGTTTATAGTATTTTTTAATAGTCCTTTGTATTTCTGTGGGTCTGTTGTTATTTTGCCTCTTTCATTTCTGATTTTGTATATTTGGGTCCTCTCTCTTTGCCAGGCTAGAGATTCATCAATCTTGTTTATCTTCAAAGAATCAGCTCTTGGTTTCATTGATCTTTTTTTTTTGTCTCTATGTAATTTTATTTCTGCTCTGATCTTTATTATTTTCTTCCTTCTGCTCACTCTGGGCCTTTCTTGTTACTCTCTTTCTAGTTCTTTGAGTTGTAGTGTTTGATGATTTCCTACCATTTTTCTTGTGGTTTTTTTTTTTTTGAGGTAGGCCTGTAGAGCTATAAACTTCCCTCCCAGGACTGCTTTCATTGTGTCCCATAGATTTTGGATTGTTGTGTTTTTATTGTCATTAGTTTCCAGGATGTTTTTCATTTTTTCTTCGATCTCTTTGGTAACCCTATCATTGTTTAATAGCATGCTATTCAGCGTCCAAGTCTTTGAATTTTTTGGATTATTTTTATTGTCGTTTATTTCTAGTATTATGCCATTATAGTCTAAGAGGATGCTTAATATGATTTCAGTTTTCTTCAATTTGGGGAGACTTTGCTTGTGACCCAATATGTGGTCTATTTTTGAAAATGTCCCATGTGCACTTGAGAAGAACTTACATTCCGTGGCTTTGGGATGAAATGTTTTGAAGATGTCAATTAAGTCCAAGTGAATTAGTGAGTCATTAGGGTTGCTGTTTCTTTGCTGATTTTTTTGTCTAGAGGATTTATCTAGTGATGTCACTGGTGTATTAAAGTCCTCTACTATGATTGTATTATTGTTGATCTCTCCCTTGATATCTTCCAGGAGTTTTTTTATTTGGGTGCTCCTGCATTGGGTGCATATATGTTTATCAGGGTTATATTCTCTTGTTGTATTGATCCCTTTAGTATTATGAAGTGGCTTTCCTTATCTTTTGTTGTGGCCTTCACTTTGAGGTCTATTTTGTCAGATATATTTTTCCATCCCTTCACTTTCAGTCTGTGTGAGTTCCTTGTTCTGAGATGGGTCTCTTGTATGATTGAATTTTAAAAGGTGAACTGAGAAGGCAAATCCTTCTTAATTTTTTACTGGCCTTTTTTTTTTTTTTTATATTCTCCAAAAATAAATCAGACTTAATTTAACAGTTCTTTGTACAGAATTAATTTTTTCTGAGTAATCAATTTTATATACTTCATTTGAAGCAGCATGTCTTAACTTCTCTTAAATTGTTTTACAATTTTAGTATTTCCATAGCTTTTCTACTTTATTTGTTTCTCATTAATATATAGCAAAAAAACCCCAAAGATTTGCTAATGTATTCTAATTGACCCTATTTCACAGTGAATTTCTAGCAAAACACATTGATAGATTCATTTCGTGAGAATCAAAAATCTGAAAAACACAATAAAACGGTGGTTGTAGGTTTTTAGGTGCATAGTATTTTAAAATTGATGCCAGCCTTTAAATCTTACCTAAAGGAATATCATTACTCCATAAATAAAATTGAGTAAAGAAGCTATTAAGAGACATTCATAACTTTGGTTATTTGAAATAGCCATCTTCAATGAGATTTCTTTCATCAGATCATTTATTGAATCACCTTATAGTAGATGGCAATCCTACAAAGTATTATTTTCTTTTCCTTATTTGTAAGTATTGGGATGTGGTATTTTTGTACTGCTACCAAAGGCAGTGTGTGTTTGTGGTGTGTGTGTGTGTTGCTACCCCAGCTTTTTTTTCATTTTCATTTCCCTGGGCTCTTACTTCCTATGTTGTAGATGTTTCTTTTCCACAGGGATAGACTTGGGGATGACGTCAAGTAGAGTGACTGTATTGACTTATTACCTACCAGCTTTGTTGCAGGGATATCCTAACTACTCTTCTCTCCATTCTTTATACCATCTTCCTTCTTCCTTTTATCTCTTCTCAGCTCACTAGATTCCCTACTACTACCTGAAATATTTTCCCAATTTCAGTCCTGTTTCTCACTTTATCCTAGTCTCTCAGTGTAGTGTGGCAGAATTTTTGGTTATAGGTCTGGCAGTGGCAAATGGGAAGGGAAGGAATTCCCCCTAAAAAATCTGTTTTCAGTTTTTGCTAGTGGTTAAAAAGTTTTAGAAGTCTATAGGATTCTGTTTGAAGAATGAAAGAAGGGATAGTGTAGAAGCTATGAAAGAATTTTGATTGACTGAAGAAAGAGAACACTTTTGGTCAAAAACAAAGGATGGTGGCAGTGGAAAGGAAGTAGGTAGACAGTTATATAACTGAGTTCTTCATAGAAAATAGTAATGCCAAATATTGACCTTTTCCAAGAAATTTACTTGCTCCTCCAAGAGTCTTGTTCTTTGAAATCTCAAAAACTTGGTTTCCATCTTAATTCCTTTTCTAGAGTATCCAGCCTCATAGGGAATTGCCCGTATATGTAGTAATTGATGATTTGCTTCATTTTCTCCATTAAATGTTTTACAAAAGAAGGAAGTATATTACTTTGTTGAATTTACAACCATAGTTTTTAGATATAAGGTCTAAAATTTAGTGTTTTTTACTGGAAAATATTAAATAAGAATAGTATGTCTTTTAAAATGGGACACAGGGACTCAAAATATATACATATTGTTACTTTATTTAATTGGTTCCATTCAGATAAGCAGGCACTTAAGAGTTTCTATATATAAAAGATTAAATAAGAAAGATTTAATCTCTATATTAAATTATTCATTAACTCTTATTCTTATTGATAGGAATAGATCAGATTAACATATTAGAAAATTATGCAAGAATAAAAGTGTTTTTACCACTTAATTATTGGTAAACTTTCTTTATATCTACCATTTTAATCTTGTCAATTGTGGAACTAGCTTCTCTAAAACTGTTAAATTGGTATAGATAGACTAGAAATGTGAAGGAAAGAAAATATTTGACAATGATGGTTTAGATGCATCTTAATAGAAATGTTTTCTCGTAATCACTGTATTTTTTAAATATATTTTTATTGACTTCAGAGAAGAAGGGAGAGGGAGAGAAAGATAGAAACATCAATAATGAAGGAAAATCATTGATTGGCTGCCTCCTCCACACCCCATACTGGGGATGGAACCTACAACCTGGGCATGAGCCCTTACCAGGAATGGAACCACGACCTCCTGATTTCTAGGTAGAGGCTCAACCATTGAGCCACATTGGCCCAGTATTGTAATCACTGTATTTTAACTATGATGTATTTTCTTGTGATAGTTTTTCAGATTTTGATCCATGTGTATAATTTTTGTATTATTTTCTGTTTGTAATTTTTTTTATGCTTACTTTGATCTTATGGCTGAAGCTTTGGAAAGATTATTATTTCTGTCATATTTCTATGTTTGTACAGCCATTGTCTTCAGCAGAAAGGAGTCATTGATACCTAAAGATGACTCTTGCCTTTGTCAGTGCCAGCCACAACTATCCATTCATAGTCTGGATATGTTAACAATAAAACTATAGAACTCTGAGTGTAAAACCTCGCCAGATCCTTGTTGTTCTTCAGCACCCTTTGAGCTCCCTGCAATGTCCAGTATTATTGGGATGTAGCCTTCTTTAGCTGTGGCTTAATTAATTACCATTTTATTTAATTAATCTTTGTTCTTCCTTCATGCTGTGAAAGTAATTAATGTCACTTGATGAAAATTGAGTATGTGTTTTCACAAAATTTCATGCACCTCTTTTGAAATTTCTCAGATGTTTTCTGTAGCAGGCACCCATCTTTTCTATATTCTCTTTTACAAATGCATTTGAAATAATACAAAGGCCTTATATTTATTAATTACTTGATATACTAGTAAAACAGTTCAATCCTAAACTGAATAAATTATGATCTGATTATTTTCATTATGATGGGATCATCAAAATAAATTTCCATTGTTATAAATAACAAAAGTGTGATTTTTCCCACTTCCTCCAGTCCCACAATTCTGTTTTCTATCTCTATGAATTTAACTACTCTCAGAACCTCATATAAGTGGAATCATACAGTATTTATCCTTTTGTGATTGGCTTACTTACCATAATGCTCTCAGGTTCATCCATTTTTAGCATACGTAAGAATTTTTTTCCTTTTAAGGCTTAACAATAATCCATTGTAAGTATATACCACATTTTGTTTAACCTATTCATCCTTTGATAGACACTTAATATTGTAAATCATGCTGCCCTGAACATAGGTGTACAAATATTTGAGACCCTGCTTTCCCAGTAGCCAATTTACTTTTTATATTTTATGTTGGCCATTTATACTAATAAAAGTAATATGCTAATTAGACTGGGCATCTTCTGGATGTCCTTCCGGACAATGCCATAGTGGTGGAGGCTAAGGCAGAGTGGTGGAGGCTAAGGCAGGTGGTTAGGGCTGATCAGGCTGGCAGGGGAGGGCAGTTAAGGGATGATCAGGCCAGTAGGGGTGCAGTTAGGGGCAACCAGGCAGGTAAGTGGTTAGGAGTCAGTGGTCCTGGATTTTGAGAGGGATGTCTGACTGCCGGTTTATGGTATCGGGTCTAAACTGGTAGTTGGACATCCTCCGAGGGGGTCCCAGATTGGAGAGAGTGCAGGCCAAGCTGAGGGGATCCCCCACTGCACAAATTTCCTGCACCAGTCCTAGTTTAGTCTAAAAAAATTTTTTTTTTACCTCATATAGAAAAATAATTGCAAATAGAAAGTATTTAAAAAGAAAGTAGTTTTATATAAGTGGATTTTGTAGGTTAATACTAGCCTTTGTCTTGAATCGGGTCTCATGGGAATTCTATCTACTGTTCTAGTGTTGATTGTGAAGAAAATGCTTAGAAAATAGCCCATAGAGAGATGGTAACAAAGTATGTTTTGATAAGACAGAATCTTAAATCTAGAATTTTGATAATTCTCAAAGAATGAACATAACATTTATTAGTTTTGTGCATAATCTCTGTTTTCAAAACTTTGATTTCACTTGAAATTGTGCCTAGAGTGTGGTCTTTAGTTAGGTACCCATCATTTCTCTACTTTGTTTAAAAACTTTAAAAAATATGTTAATCATTTAATATAGGAAATACAGATTCTTCAAAAGAATTAAGTAGGGTCCTACTAGCTGAATTAGTAGATTTTACTTGGAAACTGACTTCTTTCCCCTGCTTTTTCCACTTAACCCTTCAATTGGTAATTCAGTCCCTCTGAAAGAGGAATGTTGGCCAGTTACTGGAGAATTTGGGGCATTTAACTTACTACATATCACATTCTCATTTAAATCACAGAAGACTTAGAAGGATTTTTTTTTTTTAAGAAAAAGAGGCTCTAAAATTAGTGGAATATTTCTTTTTAAATTCTAGAGTTTTCTTATGCAAGAATGAAATTAAAAAAGTCAACTATTTGTATTTTGTCATAAAAAGAATCTCAGAGGAGTTGGTAAAGTATACCCTGTTAGCAGTCAAAGATGAAAAAGACTGGTCTTCAAAACAGAAAAGGGAGAAATGGCTGTATTGAGAGAGCTCCATCTCTTTCAAATTTTTCTGATTAGAAAGTGAAAATAGTGGAACCAAAGCTTCAGAAGGTATATTAAGGAATATAATGAATTATTTTGTTGTTAATGGTTACCAATACTTCTCACTTTGACTTTTTCTGTGCAATTTTCATAAGCGTGGATATATTTGTTTGGATTCAGATTTAGAAAAAATTTTACTAGGATGAGTTGTCATGTCATTTTGTTTAGCTTTGTTGTAACTAATGTTGATTTGATATGGCTTGATTTATTTTGCTAATATCTTTAAGAATATCTAATCAATGCTCTGATAACTAAACAGTTATTTAACTTTTTTCATTTTCTAAGTTTTATTCTTAAGAACTGAATTCTTTATATTTTCATGAGGCAGTATTAAACTGTAGAAATCTGTGGGGTTCATCTACTCTTAGAAGTAGCAATGGATGGGGATAAAGATGGAGAGGCCCAAATTATGCCCTAGTCTGAAGTCCCCAAAGATGTATTTTGGTATGGAAATTCTGCAGTGTATATAGAGCATTTTATGAAGCAGAGATGAAGTTGCTCTGACAGAATTGATTTTCTACTGGTTTCTGAGACAAAGATTGATATACAGTTAGTTCTAGGCAAATACATATGCCACTCGCTGAATTGTACTTTCTGTTATACCAAAGAAACACCCATCATAGTATCCTTTTGGATTTATATCTTTTACTTTCTTCTCTCCATAGGTATGGATGAAAGAGGAAGTACACCATCTTGGGGAACAAGTGGTCAACCAAGCCCCTCTTATGACTCATCTAGAGTAAGTGTGCTCATCAACCCTTGATTAAAACTGTAAAGATAATTTGCCAAATAAGTTCTTTCACATGCGAACTTTGTTTCTTAAGAGAAATGAAGATTAACTTACATTCATTGGAATATAGAATACCCAGTACCTTCATAGTAGGTTTAATTTTCTATTAACTATCATACATTGAGACTTTATTTTATCTCCTAAAACGAAGAAAATATTCCTGGTATAATTTCTACACCTAGACTACTTATAATATTCTACTAAAATTGGAAGAGCTTGGAATGCCTCACTAAATATTCTTCATACATAGCCATTTTTCTTCATGTACTGTTTATTTGTTTTGAGAGATGACACTAGCTTTCAAAGTACCAGCTTCTAGTCTTATGTCTTCCATACTTGCTCCAGTAGTCATCAGCTGTTTATATTAGGGATGCTATAGCCCTCTCTCTTAGAAGCATTCAAAAACACATATAACAGATGACATTTCTTGGTTGATAGTTAAGATAAAATAGGACCAAGCTAATGTTCTATACAATGAGAGGTCAGTGAGTTAGAGGCTCTTCCAGCAATGAGCAAACAACAACTAAAAATCCCATGAAATGTTAAAATGTTAAATTGAGAGATTGACAGTTGGACCAAAGAGTTGGCAATAAAATTAAACACTATATTCCCTGATAAATTGGTGAGGTTAAGACATACCATTCCCAAAAGGTTATACTTTGAATGACTAATGAACATTTATTTCTCAAAGAATTAACCAAGAGAAGATAGACAAACATAAAATTTAAGGGCACTTAACCCTAGAAGCAAATTGGCTTTAAGTGGAAGGAAAACTGAATTAATATTATTGGAGTTCATAGTCTCCATATGAGTTATATTGTTTGGCATTGAAAAATGCTGACTTAAAATACGTGTTAAAGTTTGTGGTTTTGCTATTACATTGCTATAGCCTATGTTTAATTTATTTTAAATACTTTAGAAGAACTAGGATAGTCATTTGTAATAGAAAAGATATAGAGAATGACTGTTAAAAGTTTTAGTATTTCCTTTTCAGGAATCATTGATGAGAAAGCCGGGTTGTAGTGTAAAAAGCACTGTCCTCTCTATCACAAGTCTTGGATTTACTCTTGACTTTACTATGCACTTGACATTTAGTCTTGGACACCTTGTTTATTTTTGGGATAGTTCCAATGGGTTGACGTTTAAATTTCTTTCCATGTTTAACAGTTTTTGATTCTTTGAATAATATGTGAATAGAAAAGGCTGGTTTCCTGTTTAGATTTTGAAATAGGAATTTTACATAATGGGGAACATAATACTATTCATTAATACTGGATTATATCTTTCTTTTTAATTAAATTTATTGGGTGACACTGGTTAATAAAATTATATAGGTTTCAAGTGTACAATTGTATGAGTATTTTCTTTCAGAGGCTTCAGTTACTGTGTGGTAACATGTCATTTCTTAAAATGCATTGAACGATGCCATTGTGTTTATATTTACTTTCCTTTTAAGTTTTCAATATTTTTCTAATTGAGTACTAAGTAGGATTTTAGAAGAGGAGAACGTGATAATGTATCTAAGCATTTACTAGTATATGTCATGATCCTGCAATAAAGTCCTCTAAAGATGGACTTCAAAGCAAATCTTGCTTTTCTTGTTGTCATTTGATATGTAGGTCAAATGTGAAATGCCATTTTCACTCTTCATTTATTTTTTTTGAATGTGTATTGTGTGCAGCAAGAAGTTAGATTTACTTTATAGTGAACTAGTTTTCTATTTTAAAAACAAGATTAATCACTAGATATTCCCAGTCTACCATACAAATATAAATATATGTATATATTTATGTATACATATATATAAATATATGTGTGTATATGTATATATGTATATGTATGTATATGTATGTATATGTATGTGTGTGTGTGTGTGTGTATATATATATATATATCCCTACCTGTCTACTGTAAGGTCAGCTAAATAAGTGATTTAATGCTAACCCTTCTTAAGTTTTTTCCCCATTAAAATCTATTCTTCCACTAACTTTTCTCCAGTCATGATTTTTGAGCCTAAAATGATTTAGTGGATTAGTTAAGAAGTTATGTTTTATTTACAGTTTCAAACCATTTATTTTTCACTGAGCTCTTCTCACCAGCATAGACATTTGTGGGTGTCTTTGAAACTGTCCACAAAAGTTCTTTATAGGAAAATTATTAACTTTTGGGGTTTTATTATTAATAGAGCAAGAGAAACAAAGGAAATATAATAAACAATAGGACTACATCAAACTAAAAAGCTACTGCATAGCAAAAGAAAACAGCATCAAAATGAAAAGGGAACCCACTGTATAGGAGAACATATTTGCTAATGATATGTCTGTTGATAAGGATTTAATTTTGAAATATATAAAGTACTCATACAACTCAACAAAGGGGAGACAACCCAATTAAAAAATGGCAGAGGACCTAAACAGACACTTCTCTGAAGAGGACAATAGACATGAAAAAATGCCCAGAGTCACTAATCATCAGAGAGATGCAAATTAAAACAACAATGAGGTACCACCTCACACCTACCAGAAAGGCTACCATCAATAGATCAACAAACAAGTGCTGGCGAGGATGTGGAGGAAAAAGAAACCCTAGTACATTGTTTGTGGGAATGCAGATAGTACTGCCACTATGGAAAACAGTATGGAATTTCCTCAAAAAATTAGAATTGAAACTGCTGTTTGACTCAGTGATCCCATTTCTGGGAATACATCCTAAGAAGCCTGAAACACCAATCAGAAAGAATGTATGTACCCCTATGTTCATAGCAGCATTATTTACCATAGCTAAGATCTGGAAACAACCCAAGTGCCCATCAGTAGATGAGTGTATAAAAAAAGCTGTGGTACATTTACACCATGGAATACTGTGCAGCTGTAAAAAAAGAAGGATATCTTAACCTTTGAGACAGCATGGAAGTATTATGCTAAGCAAAATAAGCCAGTCAGATAAAGATAAGTATCACATGATCTCACTTATATGTGAAATATA
Source organism: Murina feae (assembly GCA_004026665.1). Lineage (NCBI taxonomy): Eukaryota > Metazoa > Chordata > Mammalia > Chiroptera > Vespertilionidae > Murina > Murina feae. Next base: position 76,840 of record PVJC01000695.1, on the reverse strand, counting down.
ATGAACAAAACAAATGATGAACAAACTAGAGCCAGAAGCATAGAAACATGGAACAGACTGACAAATTTCAGTGGGAATGGTATAGAGGGGGCAAGAAGAGATTAGCCAAAGAATTTTATATATACTAGAGGCCTGGTGCATGAATTTGTGCACAGGTGGGGTCCCTCTGGGTGGCCTGTAGGGATTGGGCTGAATCCCGGAGGCCAGCACCACCAGCAGCTCCTACCTGCTGCTCCTGCTCATCATGGCCCCACTGTGCCTGCCACAGGCTTGCACCCAATCAGTCCGGATCCAGAGAGGCTCCTGCTGCCACAGCAGTGCTCACAGCCATGAGCCCTGTGTCTGGTGCCCTCCCAAGGGGAGTGGCCTATGGGATCCGGCTGAAACTGGTTCTCTGACATCCCCAAGTGTTCCTGGATTGCGAGAGGGTGCAGGCCAGGCCAAGGGACCCCACTGGTGCACAATTGGGCTGGGGAGGGACTGTGGGAGGGCTCCAGGGCGTGTCCAGCCCATCTTGCTCAGTTCCTATAGGCCAGACTCCAGCAGCAAGCTAACATACTGGTTAGAGTATGTGCCCCCTGGTGATCAGTGCACGTCATAGCTAGCGATTGAGCATCCTTAGCATATCATTAGCATATTATGCTTTGATTGGTTGGTTGGTTGTTCTGCCGTTTGGTCTATTTGCATATTACCCTTTTATTATATAGGATAGGCATAACCTATGGACCCAGACGATAGTGCAGTAGGACTGGAGATGGGAGGGGTGGGATAGAGGAGTTCGAATGGCAGAAAAGGGAGGACATATGTAATACTTTGAATAGTAAAGATAAATTTAAAAAAAAGAATGATAAAACATATGCTATTAATTCACATGGATTCAAAGGTACTGTTCTCTTCCTTCTCTACCCCCACTCAAAACTATAAGGAAAAAATAATTTTGTGCAATACTATAAAATGATATTTGGCACATGAACTCTATCAATTCTGTATTTTACTGTGTATACACAAAATCATATAGGTTGAAGTTTTTATTTAACAGCTTTTCAAGGGGGATGTTCTCATCATTGTGTTAGTCTTATATCTGTTCTCTCAGAAGTAGGAAAAGTAACTCCAGCAGGGCTCCTGTCTGGTGTATCTGCCAAGTCCACCAGAAAAGTAACCTCACAATGTACAAGTAATATGGTTGAATTTCTGATTTTCAGAACTACCCACAGCACATAATTCAGTGTAGAATTTTGGTTAGGGAGACTCAGAAATAAAACTTATATCTAGTGGTACAGAAGAAATGGCTAGCATTCTTAGGAAATGAGGAGATGAGACAGAACATGCTTGATACACTCATATGGAAGTAGCTTAGTACTTGTGGCATGTACCTCAGACATCTCTAGTTAGATTCCTGGTTTCTGTGTGGTTGAACTATAGCTCATCTGTGTAGAACAAAGACACACTTATGAACAGATAAAAAATCATTGTGCTGTGACTAGCACTGTTAATTTCAGAAATAGGTGAAAGTGGTGATCGAGATCAAAGCACCAGAGATTGAAAGGAACAGTTAAAATCTCAATTGAGACATGGCCAAAAGTTATAGTTAAAGAGTTTGTCCTGCCTCTTTCTTGTTTTCTTTTATCCTTTCCTGCAAACATATGTTTTCTATATTTATCATTGTATCAGATATAAAGGCCTGAGAATATCTTGATTTTTCTTAATAACTAATAGTGTTCATGGTTTATTCTAGTTTCAGTTTTATTTTCCTCTTTAGAAGGCAGTGGCTAAGAGCACAGATTCTGGAGCCACACTGTCTGGTTATGAATCCCAGCCCTGCCATTCACTACCTGTGTGATTATGGACAAGTTATTTAAACTCCCCATATATCAGTTTACTTGTCTGAGAAATAGGGATAATATAGCTACTTTAAAAGGCTGTTGCAAGGATTAAATGAGATAATAATGGTGTTTAGATCAGGGTCTGGTACATATTGAGTGTTTAATAAGTATTGGCTTTAATCATGTATATCAGAATTAATCAGTTAGGTGTATATGTAACAATTAAACACATTTAAATCAATAAATACATTTGCAAATGTGCTGCATTCCAAGTGCAATGACTAAGAATTATTTGCTGATTCAGTGCTGCTTAATTTACTTTTTTTAGATGTGTAAAGGACATAAAGTTTATTTCCTTTCTCTTTAGTTGTCTCATTCTTTAGAATATAGAATTCTTCTGACAAAAACATTTATATAAATGGTTTTTCTGTGTAGTATAATGCTTTATATATAATGGGTGCTCAATACTTTTTTGCTGCATAAAATAAAATTGTGTTTGGAGATCAAGGAGAAAGGAAACGAAGTTGACTTAAGATGGTAAAGCTTGAAGTGGATGGTGGTAATATTAATGACAGTAGGTCTTTATTCTGTGCTTACAAATTATTGACCTGATTGTTGACACTACCTAGTGAAGCATTTTATTTAATACTGGAGACCTGGTGCACAAATTCGTGCATGGGTGGGGTCCCTCTGGGTAGTCTGAAGGATCGGGCTGAATCCCGCAGACCAATGCTGCCTGCAGCTCCTACTTGCCGCTCCTTTTCATCCCGGCCCACCTGTGCCTGCTGTGGACATGTGCCCAATCAGTCCCGATAGGGAAAGGCTCGCACTGCTGCAGCAGCGCTTGTCAGCCATGAGCACTATGTCTGGTGCCTTCCCAAGGGGAGTGGCCTGAGGATGGGGCTGAAGCTGGCTCTCCGACATCCCCCAAGGGGTCCTAGATTGTGAGAGGGCACAGGCCAGGCCGAGGGACCCCACAGGTGCACGATAGGGCTGGGAGGAATACGGAAGGGCTCCAGGCGTGTCTGGCCCATCTTGCTCAGTCCTAATCGGCCGGACCCCAGCAGCAAAATAACATAGTGCTCAGAGCATCTGCCCCCTGATGATCAGTGCACATCATAGCAAGCAGTTGAGCAGCCTTAGCATATCACACTTAGATTGGTTGTTCAGTTGTTCTGCCGTTTGGTCTGTTTGCATATTACCCTTTTATTATATAGGATTACAGCCTCTGGAGAGTTGTACTCAGTGACCTAGGACAAGTTACTTAACCTCCTTGTGCCTCGGGATTCTCATTTCTAAAATTATGATAATTTTACAAATACCTTGTAGGTTTTTGGTAAATATGAAATGTAATAATAGCTATTAAGTATTTCATGTATTGATACAGTAAGTGAAAGTTGCTTTAATATTATTAACATCATTATTATCTTTAAACTAGGGCCCGGTGCACAAAAATTTGTGCACTTGGGTGGGGTCCCTCAGTCCGGCCTGTGCCCTCTTGAGGTCTGGGACCCCTCAGGTGGCTGCTAGCGTGTCTGGCCAGCCTGGTTGAGAGGCTGATGGCTGTTTGAAGGCTGGCCAAGCCCCCCAGTGTGGACTCTCACCCCATTGTGGTGTGGCAAGCCTGGGTGATGGGCCGAGGGCTGTTTTCAGGCTGCCCACAGTCCTTTCAGGTTTTGGGTCCCTACTGGGGTGCCTGGGCAGCCTGGGTGAGGACCTCAGGGCATTTTCAGGCTGCCCTCAGTCCCTTCAGGGTTCGAGTCCATACTGGGGTATCTGGCCAGCCTGGGTAAGGGGCTTAGGGCCGTTTTCAGGCTGCCCGCAGCTTCCATTGACCCAAGGTTCTAGCAAGGCTGGCTGGAATCAGGTTTCTGGGGTTTATCTTCTATAATTGAAACACTGTTGCTTTAAGCCGAGGCCTAGGCAGGTAATGAAGCCTCTTGTTTGCTTCAGCTCCATGGCTTCCATAATTGAAACAATGTTGCTTTAGTAGAGGCCCAGCCAGCTTAGGCAGGCAGTTGCAATGGAAGCCTCCTGCTTGCTCTAGCTCCATGGCTGCCAGCCTCCATCTTAGGTGGGTTAATTTGCATACAGCCACTCTGATTGGCTGGTGGGCATGGTTTAGGTGTCTTGGAGTGATGGTCAATTTGCATATTGCTCTTTTAGTAGATCAGATAGCTAATATTTCATTGTATGTTATAATAGACATATTTCCTGATGTACAGATTCTGTTTTTGAAATATAGTATGATCATTTTAGTTCATGGAATTCTCAAAGGGCCATCTCATCTTGGTTTTCCTGCCTCCTAGCTCTGCTACACAACTTAGGCCAAGCTCAAAATACTGAAGTACCATTCGGGTTTGCACTCTGTGCTAGGGGTTATTATAGAGCTCACAGGAGAGGGAAGTCTTCTTGTTAACACTCTTTCCTAAGGTAGAATTTTTGATTTCTCACTTTAAAAGGTAGAGAAGTTCACTGGTAGGTCATTACTAAAAGAAATTATATTTATAGGCACCAGAAGTAGGCATTTTAAACATGAGTATTTTTCAGGTTATATATAATCTATTATGGTATTATTTTGGGAAAGAAGTAACATTCAGTTAAATAAGGTTTGAGTGCTTATTTTTTCTAATTGCTAAATTTCCACCATGTTCCCCCCACCCCCTGATTTTTATACTGTGGTTTGTAGAATGAAACAGTCATGTTCATGTTGCTCTTCCTTCCGTCTCTATTTTGTGGTATTATAGAATTTTCAAGATTAGAAGATATGTTACTTATTTATATTCAATGCTTTTATTTCATAGATGAGGAAACTAAGACTTAATGAGTTTGAGATTTTACTAATTTGTGATGTGTGCTTTTGATACAGACTACCCATGAAATTTGTCTGGATTTCCCAACTTGAAGAACTATCTTAAATTTTCTGCCATACACAAAAGGGATGAGAAAAGAGAGAGGAGAAAGGTGAAAGAGAAGAGGATCTGTAATTGATATCCCAAAAGAGGACATGGGGCAGGATATGATAAAAATAAATTTGCTTAGTAAGTATAGTGTATTGGGAGGCAGAATAGCATAGAATTTAAGAGCCTGAATATTGAAGTCAGGCTGTTGGGGTTTCTGGCACTTATACTTCCTAGCTCTGTGACCCTGGCATGTTTTTCTCTTTACCTTAAACTCACCCCCCCCCTTTTTTTTTTTCATTGATAGAAGGGTGCTGGCTACTAATAATAAATACCTTGCTAAGTTCAATACTTAGGCCTATTAATGGAGGAGGGGAAAAGTAGTTATGGGTGATGAGTTGGCTTTAAAATACTTGGTTTTGCTGCTGTATATGACTCAGCACAGAATAATTGTAGGGACTTTTTATTAAGGGATAAACAGTAGGTACATTTAGTAGGTACTTTTATTTTAATATATACTGTTCTGTCTCGGTGAAGGGATATGAGGGTTTGGTTTAATTGAAAAAGCAACCCTTTTTCAGACCAGTTATCAGGAATACACATGGATGGCAGCTTGATAAACTAGGTCAGGTAGAAAATGAAAATCTGAGGGTACGAGGATTTAAGAGTTGCCCTCGCTTCCTAAGACTCATACAAAAAGCCATAGATCAGGTACTTGAGATAAGGAGAACCAAAATAATAAAAAATTTAGCTAGAGTAAATATACAGCTTTCAGCTTTTATGAAAATTAAAATGAATTCATAAGATTACCTGAATCTGGCTGAGTTTAGTATTATTTCTCTAGGATTCCTGAACCATTTCTACCAGACGTGGCTAAAGGAATACTTAATTTTGCTAAGTGCTCTCTCTGTTTTTAGCAGGTATTTAGCGTCTTTTCATTCATGTGGGAGAGCTAGACTAGGAGCCCCTTTATAGTTTGACAAATAGTGAGCTGGAGATATGAATAGAGCCCTAGTTCCCCTCCCATGCTATCTATAAAAATACACAGAGGTCATTTTGATCCCAGGAAGGGTTGGACTGGCTTGAATTTTGGGAGAACCTGACATATAGTTCATTTACCTTTTAAGGTCGAGGCCTTTGGAATGAATATCTAAGGGTAGAGAGCACCTGTGGTTTTCTTCTTCTAGCAGAGCACAGGGGAACCACCATTGTAAATAGGAATAATAAGGTCTGCTTTTAAGTAGTTTGTGGCTTACTGTAGTCCTGAGTTTTAATTTGCTGATATTTTTAAATCACTCAATTTCTTAAATGTAAAGCATGAATAAATATATATTTTAGAGTTCAGGAATTATGGTTAGAAATACACGTCATATTTGCCTAAAGAATTAAATCAATTATCAAACTTTAACTCTTTTAAGGCAACAAATAATTAATTAGCAAATTAATCTCATTGGTAAACATGGGATTCCAGGAGAGGGAGAGATTACTTCGGATGGTCAGGAAAGACTTAATAGAAGAGGAAGTATTTGAATAGTATATTATACGACAGATAGCATTTATATGAATAAAATTGAAATGAAGATAACTTTCTGGAAATGTAGATTGATGGAACCACAAGTACAAATGTTTCCAAATCATGAAATTCAGTAAATAGTAATCATCTTGCTTTGTAGGTAAACAGTGTGGTAAGGCAGGTAACCTTTCTGTAGAATATTTCTGTAGAAGAAATATAGTCTATCTTTGAGAGAAAGAGAGCCAGTTAAAATTAGACTTTTATACAGGTCATGACACAAAGTGCTTTATAAAGGTCAATATGTTGAGGTATGAAGAATGGAACCAGTATAAAAGGGTGACAAGACATAAGATGATCTGGTAAGATGTTACTACACAGGTCCACTTGTGATGAGATAAAATTTGGATTAGGATGGTAGGATCAAGATCACAAAGTAATGGAAAGAAGAGAGATGTCACAAAGGGAAAAAACAAAACAAAACTGGTCACTCGGTAACTAGAGGAGATAAAAAATCATATAGACTTACTGTCCCCAGAGTAATGACTCCTGAACTAGACTTCATGTGGTTTATTTAGGCTTTGACAAGTTAGCTGTGGTTGTGTTATACAACTACTAGATTATCTGATTTTGATGGTTTTTCTTATAAATGGGAAAATCTAGCTGTATTAATAAAAATTAAATAAAATAATTTTTTCTTACTGACCCCCATTAGCATTGATGGGTACTAAAGTTTAGTGTTCACTCTCCTTTAGATTGCTATTTCTTTTCTCTAGATTGTTTATGGTTTGCTTTTTTTATTTTGAAGAAGAAAATGGTGTAAGTTCTAGGAGTTCAAATGCAATAATTAGAAAGGACATGCAGATTTTGAAATAGTATTTTATGCCTCTTGATCTCAGGTACAAAACACGAGATGAAGCAGTTAAATAGCAAAGCAAGACAGGAGGGGCAGAGAATTAAAGTAAGTGTTTTCTATATATTGCATCTATGTTCCCATTAATCTGTTTTGTTATATAACTGCTCCTTCTGAACGTTCTGAATGTGAAAAAACTATGGGTAAGAAAAGGGAGTATTTTAAAGTTAGGATTAAATAAACTCATGAGAAATGTTTGTTACAGTTGGTTGCATTCAAAACAGCACCTGACTATATATTATAATCTTAATGTTCTTGGGTAACAAAATAATTGGGTTAAAAATGACATACATTCCTTCAAATCACATACCTGTCAGATTGTCGATGGTTCCATTTTAAGCCAGTCAAACCTGTTTTTTCAGTCTAGCCATTCTAGGTGGAATGCCAGTTGAGATGCTCTAATATAGATCTTCTGGAAAGAGCCTTTCTCACCTCACTGTGAGTTTCACTTTGTATGCCTATGAAATAGTATGTTTATCAGGATTGATTCTTTTTTTCTTCTTATTGTTTAGTCTTTAAAGTTAACAAGTAGAAGTCAAAACATATTAATCTTTTAAAATCTCTCTTGTGTCCCTTTTTATAATTGTTGAGGTCCTAGTTTCTGATGGCTTTTTAATTATTTCCTATAAACTTAGGAAATAATTTAGGATAGAGTCTGGCTGAATACATTTTTAGGCCTGCTTAGCCTATTTTTATTAATAACAATAATCATAATCAGCATTTGTCATAAATAGTTTAAGACCTTTCACGTAATGCCTATTCTAAGTTTCATACCAGATCACTAAGAAGTCATTTTAAAAATCCTATACATTTCTCCCTTTTATTTTATTTTATTTTATTTTTCTATCACCATTTATCCCACATATACCCTCTTCCACTTCCATCCACTCAACGCGCCCCCCCCCTAGTCACCACACTGTTATCCCTGTCCATGAGTTCTTTCTCTTTTATTTCTTTTTTTGCAGACCTACCCCTACCACAATACCCCCCCCACCAGAGTTGTCTACCTACTCTATGAGTCTGTCCCTATTTTGCTTATTTCAGTTCATTAGATTCTGCATATGGATGAAATCATGTACTTTTTGTTCTCTGACTGGCTTATTTCACTTAGCATAACAGGTCCATCCATGCAGTCACAAAGAGTGAAATTTTCTTCCTGTTTGCAGCTGAGTAGTATTCTATTGTGTAAATGTACAATAGCTATTTTATATACTCTTCTACTAATGGACATGGGTTGTTTCCAAATCTTGGCTATCCTAAATAATGCTGCAATGAACATAGGGGTACATGTATTCTTTCGAGCTAGTGTTTCGAGTTTCTTAAGATAAATTCCCAGAAGTGAAATTCCTGGGTCATAGAGCCATTCCATTTTTAATTTTTTTTCATATGTATATTGGAAATCTGTATGTCCTCTTTGGAGAAGTGTCTGTTTAGGTGTTTTGCCCATTTTTAAATTGGATTATTTGTTTTTGGTGTTAAGTTTTATAAGTTCTTTATAAACTTTGGATATTAACCTCTTATCAGATGTATTGGTGAATATGTTCTCCCATTCAGTAGGTTGTCTTTTCATTTTATTGATAGTTTCCTTTGCTGTGCAGAAACTTTTGAGTTTAATGTAGTCCCACTTGTTTATTTTTTTCTTTTGTTTCCCTTGCCTGAGGAGATGTATAAAATAAATATTGCTGTGAGAAATGTCCAAGATTTTACTAGACTTTGTTTTCTTCTACGAAAAATCCTGTACATTTTAGAAGTCAAGGAAATTTAGGCTCAGAGAATATAGAAAACTTACCAGATATTATATACCTAAGACTAATATGACTCTAAATCACTGTTTCTTTCTACTATATTACATTTGCTGAAGTATAAAAGAGACCCCAAATAGTTGCTATTTCTACTTATCAAGGACTTCAAAGATAGATACTCTAGAAGTTGTAACATGATGGGGCTATCTTTATTTATTATAAAAATATTCACTTTTGCCTTAGCCTGTTTGGCACGGTGGATAGAGCATCGGTCTGCGGACTGAAGGGTCCCGGGTTCGATTCCGGTCAAGGGCATGTACCTTGGTTGTGGGCATATCCCCAGTGGGGAGTGTGCAGGAGGCAGCTGGTCGATGTTTCTCTCTCATCAATGTTTCTGACTCTCTATCTTCTCTCCCTTCCTCTCTGTAAAAAATCAATAAAATATATTTTAAAAAATATATTCACTTTTACATATAAAAAAAATAAAGCCATGGAATAAATCAGGTAAGTTTGCTTCTTGGTTTTACCACTATATTTGACCTTGGAAAAGATAAAATACTTAATTTGAGCCTCAGTTTTCTTATCTGCAAAGAGATTAATCTCATAAAAATGTATAAGAATTAAATAGAGGAAGTTTTATAAAATACGTAGTGTAATATCTGGAGTGTATAAGTGTTCCTCTTTTTACATCCAGTTTCATGAAAAGTATACAAAGTAAAACATTCTGATGCAAAACCACGTTAGGAGTTTTATAATCTTGGATGCTCCTTAGGGAGGAAGCTGGAGTATGCCTTGAACAAAACGAGGAACCTATTCTAGTTTTTTGTTTGTTTGTTTTTTTATAGAGAATTTTTAAAAATATATTTCATTGATTTTTCACAGAGAGGAAGGGAGAGGGATAGAGAGAAACATCGATGAGAGAGAATCATCCATCAGCTGCCTTCTTCACACTCCCTACTGGGGATGTGTCTGCAACCAAGGTACATGCCCTTGACCAGAATCAAACCTGGGACCCTTGAGTCCGCGGGCCGACGCTCTAGCCACTGAGCCAACCTGGTTAGGGCTAAATAACTCACCTATAGGTTCTATAAATCAGAAAAAGAAAATTATGTTTACAAAATTGAAACTGTTGGAAAAGTTTACTATCTCACAGATTTGGGGATTTGGAGATTATTGTGGGAAAAAGTATGTAGCCCAGATTCTTAGGAATGTAAATTCAAAAAGAAGAGGCTTTCGTTTCTCAAAAATCTTTAAAAGGATACCTAATCACAGGGTAGTTAAGAGACCTAAATGAGATTGAGTATGTGGTCAGACAGCATAAGCAATTAATTTTAGTTCCTTTTGTGATATATTTTTGTTGGCATTTATTCTAACATTTTCTGAAAATAAGCTTAGAATATTTTCCTTCAGTGTATTTAACTGATGCTTAATCGTTTATATTGTGAAATGAAGTAATTATTTGGATGTGGTTTTATATTGTAATCAATGTGCTACATTTTGCATGAAGCAGAACATATTCTTGGTGTTTAGGAAATTATTTAGAGATTAAACAACAGAGTATTAGCTATCTTGAACCAAATATCTTCTCTGCATTGATGATAACATTACATCTCATTGAGTTCATACTTTCCTGAGATTGTGCTCTGTAAATACTGTACTGGATTTGCCACTAACCCTACCTTACATCTTTAGATTACTTTTCCTCAGTATCTTCTTTCCCTTTTTAAATCTTACAGTCTTCTTTTGAACTTCTATAATCTAGTTTGTGGGACCTCACATTTTGTCTTATTTTCTAATAATGATGGCCCTGGGAGAGTAAAAGCACAGAAATAGAAGCAGTACTTGATTATGAAATCTCAAAGGCATACCAAGTGAAAATTATTACCTGTTTTGTAATACAAAAAACAGAGGACTTAAGCCTGGAGACGAGCGAACTTCTTCCATTAGACAAGCAAACTTGGTCAAAATAGTTATTTATTCTGGACATTAGTTCCTGACATGTAAAACAAAAAAAAATTTGAACAAGATTACAGTGTCTCAAACTGTTTAATAGGATATTAATAAACAGTTTGTAAATACACAGTTCCATGGTCCACCATATTTATGTATTAAACAAAATTAAACGTTTTTATTGGGTTAGATTTTTGTTTTTAATATTATTGTAAATTATAAACCTTTAAGAAAGGAATGCAACATACTTCTCACATATTTTCCCATCCAGGGAATCCGTTTGTATCCCTTTTGAAATAAGTTTGACTGCTAGTAACATAGCAGTCTCAAGGCATAATAAATTAAACTACTCACACATTTAACTATTTATTTAGATCTGTGATCCATTGCATTCTTTTTTTTAATAAGGTGTGAAGTAAGACTCCTGTTTTATTGGTATCCGTTGTTTAAGAGATTTTTTCCCCCCACTGTATTCCCTAATTACCTCTGAAAATCAATTGACATATATGAAAAGATCCATTTTTTACTCTACTCTGTTCTATTGTTTGTTTTTTTTAATCATCACATCAAGACCATACTGGATTACTATACATCTATAAATATAAAAGGCTAATATGCTAAGTGTTCGACTGTCTGACCGGTCGTTATGACCTGCATTTACCACCAGGGGCAGATGCTCAATGCAGGACCTGCCGTGATGTGCACTGGCACTCTGGACCTGGTGCCTACAAAGCAATACTCAACTTTCCCCAAGTGGAACACAGACCCCATCACCACCCTGGAGCAACAGCCCACCTAATCTCAGCCCATGCTGCCAAGATACCATGGCACAAAATGTACTTCACAGCCCAACCCAGCCTGAAAATAGTGGCTGTGGTCATCGGGTAATGACATCACCTAACAATGCCCTGCTTCCTCTCCCTAGACATGACTAGCCTCCTTGCTCTTTCTTCAGCCCAGGAACATGAGTTGCTTTCAAACCAGGTGCATATATTTCACACTCTGACCAAATGTCTGTGAAGTGTTTTCCTATGCCTCGTCTCATTTCATCCTCACAGAAGTCCTGGTGTAGGTAGATAGGAGACTCAGTGGAATCCTGTTTTCTTTTCATTAGCCGGAAAACAGAGATTTAGAACGCTTAGAAACTTGACCCGACTGAAAAGAAGTAAGAAATGGTGGACCTTGAAAATGGCTTCAGGTTTTCTCACTGCACAGAATATAGTCAAACACTGCTGCAGTTAAATATTTAACCCTTTGTTCTCCCTGTGTAATCTACATTAATAATGTGCTTCGTGTTGATATTTATTGCTGTATTACTGACACTTAACTGAAAGAGAGGTTGGGGTGCTTCATTGGGCTGGAAAAAGTTTAGCTCAACCAGAAAGCAGGTCTAATTAAGCAAGTTAATTCTATGTACAAAAAAGCCTAAGTTGACTCGTGCACGCATGATACATATAAAGCTCTTGCTGGCGCCAGTAGCACACGTGTTTCAATCTGTTATTGTCAATCGTGAATTTGGTTGACACTTCTATAGAGAAAGGGGGAATAGCAATATTAAAATATTTCTTCTAAAAAAATAAATAAAATATTTCTTCTAATTAATTTCCTTTCAATGAAGTGCACAAATTTGTGCACCAGGCCACTAGTTTAAAATAAACCTTGATATGAGGTAGTGTATATGTGTTTCAATCTGTTATTTGGTTTTAAATTTCTTTTGCGTATTCTAGGTGCTTTGCATATAAATTGAAATATTAAAAACCAGCCTATCAATTTCTGTAGTGTCTGGATTTTGTTTGGGATTATATTGAATCTATAGATCAGTTTAAGGGGAACTCATTTTAACAATGGGGAGCCATCTGATCCACGAATATGGTATATCCTATTTAAGCTTCTTTAATTTCTCTTAGTAATGTTTTACATTTTTCATTGAAAGCATCTTGCACAACTTACATTCAGTTTATAACAATAATTTTTAATGTTATGATTGTATTTTTATTTCATTTCTAGTTCATGTCTTGAATAAAACTGTAATAGATATCTATGTATTTATTATACAGAATTGTATAACAGAATTGAGTAATGGGCCAGAACTGGAGTCCCATTTGAAAGACTGATTTGTGAAGCATCTGCTTCCAAGCTCATTTGGTTTATGGCAGGATTCATTTTCCTTTAGTTTTTGAACTGAGGTCCACAGTTCTCCGTTGACTGTTGTCCAAAGGTGTCCTCAGTATTTTGCCATTTGATCTTTTCATCACAGCAATTTCATCAAAACCAGCAAGGGAGAGGGTTTGCTAGCAAGATAGAAGCACAATATTGTGGAGCCTAATCATAGACATGACATCCATCACTTTTGCCATGGTCTATTGATTAGGAGCAAGTCATTAGGTCAGCTCACATTCAAGAGGAATGGTTTATATAGGGGTGTGAATACCAGAAGACAGAGACCTTTAGCCATTTTAGAATCTACCTGGCACAATGTTTGTAGGATCTGTAGTTATAATACCAACCCTATTCCTGATATTGATGAATTGTTTCCTTTCTTTTTCCTGATCAGTATGGCTAGAGACATCCATTTTATTGATATTCTCAAAGAACTAATTTTTTGTTTCATTGGCCTTTTCTTTTTTTCAATATGTTTGACTTCTACTTTTACCTTTACTTTGAGTTTAATTTTCTCTTTGCATTTTAATTTCTTAAGTTTGAGGTTGAGGTAATTGATTTGAGACATTTCATCTTTTCTAATAGGCATTTAGTACTACTAGAGGCCCTCGACCTGGCCTACAGGATCGGGCCGAAACCAGCTCTCCAACATTCCTCTAGGGGTCCCGGATTGCAAGAGGGTGCTGGCTAGGCTGAGGGACCCCACCGATGCATGATCAGGACCAGGGAGGGGTAAGGGAGGTTGGCCAGACAGGGAGGGACTTTGGGAGGGTTCCAGGGAGTGTCTGGCCCATCTTTCTCAGTCATAATCGGCCAGACCCCAGCAACAGGCTAACCTACCAGTTGGAGTGTCTGCCCCCTGGATGTCAGTGCACATCATATCTACTGATTGACAGGTTGACTGCCCCCTGGTGGTCAGTGAATGTCATTGTGAGTGGTTGAGCAGCCTTAGCATATCATTAGCATATTACACTTTAATTGGTTGAATGGGTGACCAGGCACTTAGTATATTAGGCTTTTACTATATAGGACTAGAGGCCCAATGCAGAAAATTCATGTAAGAATAATTCTTCCTTTCCCTGGCTGCCGGCACTGGCTTCCTTCTGGCACCCGGGACCTGGGCTTCCCTCTGGCCAGTGGTAGGCACCAGGGCCCCGGGCTTCCCTCTGGCTGCTGGCAGGCACCGGGAACCCAGGCTTCCCTTTCAGCCCTGGCTTCCTCTGGAAGGTCATCTGGTCTAATTAGCATATTATGCTTTTATTATTATTACTAGATGCCCAGTGCATGAAATTCGTGCACAGGGGAGAGGGGGTCCTTCAGCCCTGCCTGACCACCCCACCCCTCCCCACGGTCCAGGAGCCCTCATGGGATGGCCTACTGATGGCTTAGGAACAGTCCTAAGCCGCAGAAGTCTCTCTCTGCGGAGGCAACCAGCCAATCAGGTATATAGATACTTTCTAGAGACAGCATGGACTCCTTCCTTATTTCTATCCTCTGTGGTTGGAGAACAGGGGACTAAAAGGTGAAGACAGAACTGTGGCCAAGCCTGGGGCTTTTGTAGGCAGCGGAAAGAGAGAGAGTGCTGGGGAAAGTCTAGACACGTTTCCTTTGATTGTCCTCCTTTCTCTGGGCCCCTCCCTCTGTTTTTTCCTTCTCACAGTGGACGTTTGGGCTTTGGACTTACTGGAGCCCAGCAACGATGGTGTTCAGCCCCCTCGTGTCAGCTGAACATACAGCTGCCTCGAATTCCAAGTGGGGCTGTTTTCAAGTGACTGAAGTGCTGGGAATCCACAGATCCAGGCCTCTCCCCTCTCAGTTTTCTCCTTGGGTTGGTTACAAAGTGTGGATTTTAAAAAATAAATATATACAGTCAGCTGTCCGAATGCCTGGGTTTCACATCTGCAGATTCAACCAGCAGTGGTTTTAACCAATGATGGATCGAAAAGAGTTGGGAATCTGTGAAGCGACTTTATGCATTGTTCTACACAATTTTATATAATGGATTTGAGCATGCTCCAATTTTTGTATCTGCAGGGGCCCTAGGCCCAGTCCTCTGCAGATACTGAGGGATGACTGTAGTTAGTTTTGGGGGAGTAAAAAGTCATACACCAGGGCTGGTGCCCTTAACCAACCCCCCATTTACCTTCCCCTACCCTGCCCGCATTGCTCAAGGATCAACTCTAATCCAGCAGCTCCAGGGACCTCTTGAGGTCCCTTAGACCCTTTTAACTCCTTTTGTAAGGTTAAAACTATTTTTTTCAATATTCTCCTAAGCCACTGTTTGCCATTTCAGTCTTTCTTTCCTGAGTATATTATGAATTTCCAAATACTTCATGATAGGTTATGATGCCTTTGCTCTGATGGTTCTTGTGTTTTTAAATTTTTCAGGTGTAATTTCTGATATGGTAAATATCAATGGGTGTGTCCCACATAATTTAAAGTTCTTTGGGTTTTCAGTGATTTTTGAGATTATTAACCCTCACCCGAGGATATTTTTCCCATTGATTTTTAGAGAGAGTGGAAGGGAGTGGGAGAGACAGAGAAACATCAATGTGAAAGACTCATCAATTGGTTGCCTCCTGCATGTGCCCCAATCAGGGCTGGGGATTGAGACTGCAACTGAATTATGTGCCCTTGACAAGAAGCTGAGCCAAACTGGCTAGGGCAAGACAAAATATTTTTCATACAAGAAGCCTTGAGACCAAATGGGTTCTAAGACATTGAAAATGGCTGACTTAATGGAAATTATTCTCTATTTCAGTGTATACTCTATTGACAGATTTCTTGGTGCTGGAGATCAAAAATTAGTGGTTAACATTAAGTCATCTGCTGTCACAAGTCCAAGTTTAAGTCACTTTTCTACTACTTTCTGACTTTGGGAAAGTTATTTAAATTCTCTAAGACAAAATTTCCTCAACTATGAGATGAGGAAAATATGGTATTTGTATATAGTTTAAATTAACTGGTATAACACATTAAAGCCTTAATACAGTGCTGGCATGTTTATATCAGTTAATTTACTTAGTAGGCACTCTGATAGCTTCTAACAGATGGCATTAGCAGTTACATGGATATATTTGTGAACATGGATGAATTCAACTTAGAAGTGAACCCACGTGAAGTTTTTAAACTGATCATCTGGGATCTCATGTTCAAAAGCAGTATTTCACATATCCATCATATTTTATGAGAATTCTTTCCCCTTCTAAAAGATTTTGATTCTTTCCTCCCACCCATGACAATTCAAGACCTACTCTTAAGTCTGGAATTATTGTAATTATATGAAACTACTTAGCATTCATAAGTAAAAAGCTACCTGGAAAAGCTATTCATCCATTAAAAAACAAACAAAACATAAGCACTTAATTACATGCATAAGTTCTGTGCTGATCTCTTTGGGGATCATAAAGAGGAATTAAAATATTCATGTCGCTTAGGAATTTATGAATCTGGGTGACAATCCATTTCTCTGTCAAGAAAATTGATTATGTGTTAGCAACTGATCTCTTAAAGAATAATAGAACCTTAAGATATTGAATATTAGATAGCTTTTTCTGATGTAGACCTAATTCATTAACAGTGAACATTGTTCATTCATTTATTAGTTAACATACTTATTAGTCATATACTGTGTGCTCATTAATGTGCTTGTCACTAGTGAAAAAAGTACGGAGCGATAAACTAGTAAATACAGACAAGGCTTTCAGGTATTAGACTGTTGACATCAAGTCAACCCACTTGTCTTTTTCATAGATGTATTTAACTGAGAGACCATCACATTCAAGGATTTGTTTAAAAAGTGTAACCTTATTTATGTAATCATTTATTTTGGTAATTTATCATAGGAATAAATAATGAAGTGTGATAAGGACTTTTTTCTCTTTTAAACTTCATATGGTACTTCTCTTTATTTTTATTTCCATTTTACTTCTCTTTGAGGTGTGACCACTCATTTATATTTTTGATCCAGAGATTTCTAATAGCTTATGCTTTTTGTCTGATTCTACTGGATTTGACTAGTTAGAAGCTATAGGATTTGAATAGTTGAGGTTCTTTGAATATGCAAATTCTGTGGTTACTTGTTCAGCCTGGTTAGAAAAGCTAGTAACTTATCAGCCTTCTTTCTGCTAGTTATTGGGTGTTCTATGGAAAAACTGATTGCGTGTTTATAATATCTAAAGCCTTTCAGCATTTTAAAGATTTAACAGCTGAAAATTCCCATCCATCATTTATTGAGCACCTGCTCTGTATGTGCCAGCCATTGTTCTGAGAATGTTCTTGTGAAAAAACAGACACAGTCCTTGTCTTCAGAATTTGTAAGACATGGCAATCTCTAACTGGGATGATACTAATAATGGCTAGCATTTACTATGTGCCAGGCACTTTTTCAGTTACTACATATATTTCCTTATTTAATGCTTAATAACAACCTGTAAAATGATGCTATTATTATTATTACCCCTAATTTACATTTAAGGAAATAGGCAAGAAAGATAATGTCACATAACTAGTGTATGGTAAAGATGGAATTCATATGTGCCAGTCTGCCTTCAAAAATTCCACATTTATCTACTACACTGTACTGTGCAATTATAACAGATAATTATGGTATAATTTAAATGGATAATTAGGTAATTTCAATAAGTGTGAGCAATGATACGATGGAAATACTTGCTGCTGTGGAAGCTCAGAATGATTTCACCCAATTTGGTCCTGTACTAGGGTCAGGAAAAGCTTTGCTGAGAAAGTAAATCTTTATTCAAAGAGCCTTTCCCACCACACACACTTTTTAACTACTGAAAATAATTGGAAAGAATATCTTTAAATGGGCAGTGGTTTTCATATAAATAAATCACAACATAAATTAGAACAACCATGAGCCTGTTCTCAACTTGGAAGGTTCTCTGGTGATTATACCTTCTCTGGGTGGAATAACGTTTTTAAATGAGCTATTTAAAAAAATTAACCAAAGGAAAACGTTTTTGTATTTTTGAGGAGACAAACCAAAGGGGAATACTATTATGTAAAAAGACCAGTATGCTTTTGTTTGGTTTTGATAGAACAAAAGATTTGATTGAAAATGTGCAGTTTAAATTAGTTTAAAAATGGTAGCAGCTTTGATTGATTACTTCAAGTGTGTTGTCATATTGTAGCAGGGATTGACGTTTCTAACTTCTGTACCAGGAAATGAGCATAGAGAAAAGTATGAAATGCATTATGTAGAGTACATTTTATAATATCAAAGCTTTAAGAGGTACTGTATATTCATAGGTGTTTAATATTTGCAAATTAAGTTGTAATTTAGACACTTTCTAAGTTAAAATTGAACAGTTTTGTGATCTATTATCAATTGATTTTATAAGTTATTAATCATTTGAGTGCTGTCCATTTTATTGTAAGACAGGAACAGTAATTTTTAGGGTGTATTTGGAAATATTTTTGTGGTTAGTAACATACTATAGCTAAAAAGCTACTATGATAGATGGTTCTGGTAGTATTGCCCTGTCCTTCATAATGTAGTGTTTATCATCTTTCATGTATAAAAATCTCATTTTCATTAATGGTTATTTTCATGGTAAAACCATTGTACAGGATTCAAGCCTGAATTAAAAAGCCCCAGGAGGTCAGGTTTGACTACTTTTATTAGCATAGTCATGCTCTATCAATTTAAAATATGCACCATAATAGCTCTGTATTTAATGATTTCAATGGTTTACTTCCTTTATATTCTAAAATTGAAATAGCACCCATTGATCAGTACAGCTGACTGATCTACTTATGCTCTATTGTAACATTGCTTGCTTAGTTTTTGTTCATTTCTCCTCACTCTAACTCCTTCCTCAGGTCAGTCGTCTTCCCTTTGTTTTCTCCAGCCCTTTGATAATCTAACTGGTCAGTGCATTATTCTGCTTCGTTCCATGCTGTTCTGTCAGCTCCATATTGCATTATGTTATGGCATTCTTTTGCCTTTTCTGCTTACAGGCGTCTATGCTCTCATTGCCTAACTCTATGTGGTACTTAGAGTTGGCTGTTTAAGCTGTTTGGCAAATAGTTTACTTACCCAGTAGCATTAATTCTGCTCTCTTTGGAAAGAATTGGTCTTTATATGTCTGACTTTAAAAGAAACAGAATGATAGTATTTTCTTTATTTGAATATAGAACATAGGCATTATGTATAACTTTTCTCTTTTTGGAATGTTTTCTATTTGAAACTTAATAAAACTTAATATGGAAAAAAAAAAGAGTTGGCTATTTAAATAGTGGGTCAATTAACACCCATTCTTTTTCCCATTAAAGCTGGGGCACATGGATGAGTATATATCTACATATATAAAAATATTTTGTTACTCTAATTGCTTTAGATTTTTTTGTTAACTATGGTATTTCTTCCTAGTTTATACTTACCCTAGAAACTTCTGGGTGCTTTTATATGGTTCAGGGTATAGGCAGGGTGTAACCTTTCTAGACTTGGGCTTCTCCTCTCTCTGTATGAAAGATCTTTATTTACGCTTGTCCAGGTTCTTGCTACTAAAAATGTGGTCTGTGAACTGGTAGTATCAACTTCACCTGTGTTTTAAAAGTGCAAACTCTCTTTCCCTAACCGGTGTGGCTCAGTAGATGGAGCATCGGCCTGCGGACTGAAAGGTCCCAGGTTCAATTCCGGTCAAGGGCATGTACCTTGGTTGCGGGCACATCCCCAGTAGGAGGTGTGCAAGTGGCTGCTGATCGATGTTTCTCTCTCATCGATGTTTCTAACTCTCTATCCCTCTCCCTTCCTCTCTGTAAAAAAACCAATAAAATATATTTTTAAAAAAATGCAAAATCTCAGGCTCTACTCAAGACCTTATACTTTTTTTTTCTTTATCCTCACCAGAGGATATGTTTTTATTGATTTGAGAGAGAGAGGGAGAGAAATATCCATCAGATGCCTCCCATATGCACCCCAACCAGTGATGGAACCCGCAACCTAAATATGTGCCCGACAGGTCATTGAATCTGCAGCCTTTTTGATTTCATGGGACAGTGCTCCAACCAACTGAACAGCCCAGCCAGAGCAAGACCTTATACTTCTTTTTTTTTTTTTTTTAAATATTCTTTATTGTTCAGATTATTACAGATGTTCTTTTTTTTAACCCCCATAGCTCCCCTCCACCTGGTTTCCCCCCTCACCTGGTGCCGTTACCCCTCCCCTTCCCCCCACTGTCTTCATCCATAGATGTAAGATTTTTGTCCATTCTCTTCCCATACCCCTCATGTCCCTTCCCCCTGAGAAATATCCGTCCATTCCCTTTCTATGCCCTTACTTATATTCTATTCACCAGTTTATTCTGTTTATCAGATATTTCTATTAACTTGTTATATTCACTTGTTGATAGATACGTATTTGTTGTCACTTTGTTGTTCATACTTTTTATATTTACCTTTTTCTTCTTCCTCTTCTTCTTAAAGAATGCCCTTCAGCATTTCAAATAATCCTGGTTTGGTAGTGATGTACTCCTTTTGCCTTTTCTTGTCTGTGAAAATCTTTATCTGACCATCAATTTTACATGATAGCCTTGCTGGGTAGAGTAATCTTGGTTGTAGGTTCCTGCTGTTCATCACTTTGAATATTTCTTGCCATTCCCTTCCGGCCTGCATGGTTTCTGTTGAGAAATCAGCTGACAGTCATATGGGTACTCCCTTATAGGTAACTAACTGCTTTTCTCTTGCTGCTTTTAAATTCTCTCTTTGTCTTTTGCCCTTGGCATTTTAATTATGATGTGTTTTGGTGTGGTCCTCCTTGGGTTCCTTTTGATTGGGATCCTCTGCGCTTCCTGGACTTGTAAGTCTATTTCTTTCACCAGGTAGGGGAAGTTTTCTGTCATTATTTCTTCAAATATGTTTTCAGTATCTTGCTCTCTCTCTTCTTCTGGCACCCCTGTAATTCTGATGTTGGTATGCTTAAAGTTGTCCCAGATGCTCCTTACACTATCTTCACACTTCTGGATTCTTTTTTCTTTTTTCTCTTCCAGTTGGGTGCTTTTTGCTTTTTCATGTTTCAAATCTTTGACTTGATTATTGCAAACCTCTAGTCTGGTGATGGATCTCTGCATAATATTACTAAGTTTATTGGCGGATTCTAGAAAATTCTTGAAAAACCTTAAAAGCGTAGTTCTGAACTCTATATCCAGTAGTTTGCTTTTCTCCATTTCTGTCATTTGTGACCTGTTTCTTTGTCTCTGCATTTTGACTGCGTTGATGGAGTGGCTTTCTGCACTATAGGGCCCAGTGATTCAGCCTCCCCAATCACCTGGGGTGGACACTCTTGTTGTACGCCTTTGAAGGCTGGGTGCACAGTCTTGTTGCAATTATCACTGGGAGGTATCACTGGGAGGAAATGACCTTCAGGCCTTTTTCCTCGTTGTTTGGGGTTTGGAACTTTTGGAGTTCTGTCCCAGCTGCAGTCCCTCAGGCTATGCTGCAGGCAGGCGGGCGCATAGCTTGGGCGGGGTTGTTGGTGGGGTAGGGTGTGGTCTCAGAATCGCTGTGGGGGAGCAACCCGCAATGGCTGCCACTCTGCTGACTCGCAGCCTCTCCTGGACCTGGAGCCTCCAAGCCCTGGGGTCTGCACGCCTTTGAGTCCCCAAATCTCCACGTCAGTGATCGCTGCGAACAGCTCTGCTAGAACACCACTGATCTTCCGCCCTGTTGCCAGATAGCCCGCACCGCGTTCAGTGCGACCCCGGAGTTTATAATCTCTTTCCAAGCCGCAGATCCAGGCACAGCTGCCACCCTTTCACCCGCACCGCTGCTTCTGTTCCACGCCTCTGTACCTCTCAGTTTTGGCACCGGGAGCCTCTACCCAGTCACAATGCACTCCTTCTCCTGACTTCTAGTTGCAAAGCTTCTCCCTTGGTTCCGGAGAATGGCCTTTCACTGTATAGTTGTTTTTCTACAATGTAGTTGTGGAGGCTGCGCATATACTTACACACCTCATGCCGCCATCTTGGTTCTTCTAAGACCTTATACTTCTTAAACTACATTTTCACAAGATCTCTAGTTAATTGATATGAACATTGAAGTTTGCAAAGCACTATTCTTGATACCATCCAGCTTGTTTACACATTAACATATTCTTGAACGTGTAATCTTATTTCAATATTTGTAAATTATATTGTAACTATTCATCTTTGTTCACCAAAAGTTATATCCTGGATGGGTATCATTGCTACAACTATGTGAAAGAAATAACAAAATTAATCTTAAACAGTGGCCAGATCTTAGAAGTGAGGATTTGGTATATATTAGATCTAAAACTATAACAAACATTTATTAGTTTGGTTTCTTTGACCTTCCTCCATCATCAGATTGTATCTATGGATGAAGAACTATTTTGTTGTTCTTCTTGGGTTGTTGCTTTTCAAGAAAATTACATGGACAGAGATGACCGTTTGAAGAAAAAATATTCAAGCTTCTATTTAATGTTTTTCTTAAATGAGCTAAATTATATCTTACAAAATTTTATATGTTGTTTAATAGTATATGTTTATTATTTATGAAGAAATATTGAGGATCCATATTGAAATCTTGCTTTTGCATGATGTAAAAAGTTCATAGACTCCTATCTAGTGCAATATGATAGTTCTATAAAATTTCTAAAATTTCTATGGGATTTTGAGTAGACTGGGAAATAATCTTGCTGTAATTCTCTGCTGTGTTCTGCATTGTGTGAGTGCATATGGGTAGGGGCAATAATTGCTATTAATTTTGCAAAGTTGATAGTAAAATAAATGTTGTGTTCTCTGAGCACATATTAATGAAGACTTAGAGATAGAATTCCTTTTTGCTACTACATTAATCAAATAAGTTAATGCATCATGTGTGTACAGTCATTTGATGACACCCTAAAACTTACATTTATTTGTATATATGTGCTTTAGGAATTAGTTTAAAAAATTAAAGTGATTTTTTTTGTTATAAAAGAAGGAAGTTCTTTGTATTGTGCTTTAAGTATAAGAACTGAGAGCATAAAAATAAATATATTTTTATTCCTTTAGCATTCAGATGAAGTGTGAACAATATGGTCACGTTTCTGTTGGTATTTTTCTCAAGTAATGGTATTGTTTAATGATAATAAGCAACATCTCAGTGAATTTTTTGTACCTTCTCTTGATCTTTTGCCTAAGAATGGCAATGAGAGGGAGTGCCAGAGAGAAACCCTCAGATAGGTGTGCAATAGCACTGTGTTACTTAACACTTTAAGAGTGTTCAGCTTTAAGCAACAAAAGAAAACTCCAAGGAATGACCTAGAAGCCATTCTTTTTTAAAAAATAAATCTTTATTGTTGAAAGGATGACGTATGTCCCCTTTTCCCCCTGTTGCACTTCCCACCCACCACTCCCATTCTGTTTTGTATATTGCTTCTGCTGCATGTAGCTGTGACAGACGGGACATGGTTGTGGTTACCAGAGGATAGATACTCTTGTGCTCACAACCAAGTTGTAAATGTCACTGAGATTCTTCTTGAATGTCTGTCACATGTGTATCAGTGATTCTAAAGTAGATAAAAATGAAACAGTGATTCATTTGGGAGTTAGCACTCCCAGAAGATTAGTTTTTTAAACAGAACAGCAGAAGGACTTGTGACATGCATCCATAAGCAATAGTAATGATTTGACAGTTATTTAGCTCTCAGTTCCTAGCCTTTTGGTTTAACTGACAGCATGCCTGCAAAGGTAGTGAGGCCTGTTTCTGCCCCATTAATGTCTTTTTGAATGTTACTCTGCAGTCTGTGTTAATGATAAATGTTCAGTGATTGATGATTTTATAGTCCCAGGGGATTCTGGGTGGTCTCTGGTTTCTGTGAGCCAAGGCAGTTGTCTTTCTTGTTTGGCCTCTTGTTAGTTTTTCTGATCTTTATTAAAATTGTTTTAAGTTGGCAGAAGGATAGATATCATCTTCAGTTTTAATTAACTTGGGTTCAAGGACTTACCAGTATGATTTTAGAAGGTGATGCTGTACTTAGTATGTGTAGAGTCTGAGAACCAGAACAGTTTTTAATCCAGAGTTTTTGTAACATTTTATTGGCAAACTTTGGTATCGTTTTTTTCTTTCTGCTTTTTAAAAAAACAAACGTTTTAAGTTATGAGGGGAGATTTAATAATGGCTATTGTGAAATAATATTAGCTTTATTGTTTTCATGCTGTTTGCAGTTTTATTTTTCAGACTCTTAAAAACTTAAATCAGCTATTTTTAATGTGTTTTACTTTTTGCATAGCTCATGTTCTATAAGAGTATATTTTGTTACACTGGTATTAAAAGGAATATAAACAGATCTTTTTTGCTAAAGATTTGTTTGCCACTTAGAAGCGGAGGCAGAAAAAGGAGGATAGAGATAAACATTTTCTAACATAGAAATATATTTTCTTAGTTCATCCCTTTTTAAAAAAGAATTTATAGAACTTTCTTCTTAAATGTAAAGAGATCATAGGGCTAATTTTCTTTAAGGTCAAGAAAGAAACATTTTTTAGTTTAAAACCTTAGAAATAATAAAAGAAGCACTCTGTTTAGTTTTTTAAGTAATGAACAAGGAACTTGGTAAGGAATAACCATTTGTAAGTCTGTATATTAATTAGATGATTATGCTCAATTAGCAGGACTGCCAAGTAATCTCTTTAACACTCCCATCTTTTTTCTCCCCTAGGGTTTTACAGACAGCCCTCATTACAGTGATCACTTGAATGACAGTCGATTAGGGGCCCATGAAGGCCTGTCCCCAACACCTTTCATGAACTCAAATCTGATGGGTAAGTTGGTACTTTTTTGCAAGTAGTCTTCACAAAGCCTCTTTGGTCAGAGGCATATTTTGTTCCCTTGTCCAGGAAGGACACATAAGTTTCTAGAGGAAAGTTCCTGAGTTTCTAGGGACATCTCTGCTTTCCTGTGCAGCTCAGTTTTGAGGAGCAAGCATCCAGAAATGTGGATCTTTCTCATAGAGCATTATTGTCATCGGTGTCAAAAAAGAAAGCAGCAATGTTTTAACTGTCAGGTTTTGCAGTGTTTTTGTGACATCAAGAATTTTTTTGTTTTTTGCTTTTGGGGCAGAGAAGTGTTTCCGAGACATTTATAATTTATTATTTGTCTTAACAGTTGTATGTTTGTGGTAATTAAAAATACAACAAAGCAGTAGTTTTAGGCAGATTTTACTTATACTGAATAATATTTTCTTTTGGCACTATTTGATTAAAACTTAATAGTACATTTAGATGTTGTAGCTTTTGTTTTAAGCACTTGGGTTCATATTGGCGATTTTAAAGGTTTTGTTCTGCAATGGAAAAGTTGTACTTTGAAGAATATTACCTACCACCTAAATCTGATTATTATACTTTGGCAAAACCTTTAATGTTAACCATTCTCTGTATCTCCCATTTACTTCCTGCATTACAACCCCATCTCCCTTTTACCTTTCTCATATGAGAGTTTATAACTATACAATCTGAAATGATAAACCAAGGTTTTTTGTTTTTCTTTAATCAGTTTGCCACCGTTTTCATACTTTCATCTTTTTGCAGAACCTGATTCAAAAGAATCTGTTTTATGACATTATTTTTCCTTTTTGCTAATGCTGGTGTTCAGCACATTAAAAAGCTTTATTTAATTTGTTTTACTGGTTTTTGGTGGCATCATGTAAACATGGAAGGTTTTGTGTAATTGTCTTTGATTTCATTACTTAACTCTATTTCTTAAGAACATGACCTATATTGTGATCTTAGAATTGTCCTTTTAAGACACAGCCATGCTAATCTAAGTGGATTATTCAAATCCAAAATCCTGGTGGTCTGCATTTTTTTTACAAATGGTTTTGCTTTACATGGTCTTTGTTTATTTCCCTTAGCCAGTGTAAAGTGCTGAGGAAACAAGTCTGATCTTTTTTAGTGTGGATTTTGCTTAAGGCAGTTACCATCTAAAACCAGAATCATTGAGTATTATATAAGAGAAAAATATCTATAATTAGCAATAAAAATTGTGTTTTAAAATGAGAATTTGTTTAAATATAAATGCAAATGAGAATCTCAATATTACATACATGATCATTTCAGGTTAAAATCAGAATTTATTTTAATAAATTTAGAATAAAATAATTTTCCTTGCATTTAACCAAGGAAAACTTTCTAATTTATTTTTTAAATTTTCTATTGAGCTTACTATCAAAGTAAAATAGATATGACACTTCAGATAATTTCCTTTTGTAGTACAGTTTTTTCCCCAAGTAGCATTTAATTTATAGTAAATGTGGCAGAACATGTTATAATCAATGTGCTTGTGATTTCAGATTGAACTAAGCTTTCTAAATTGAGGCTATAACTCTGTATTTTGAAAAATCAGGAAATGGTTTTTATTTTAGTATTTATGTTCTTACATTTATTCTTAACCCACAGAGATGATTCTTAAGCCCAGTAAAATTATATCATTAGCACAGCTTTGAGCAAAGGTTAGTTAAAATTATTGGGTAAGTGTGAGAATTAAATGAATTCTAAGAAGTATGTGTCAGCCACTTGCTCTGAGCAGCGTTGACTAAAAGTATTTCTGTAATTCAGTTTGAGGTTGCATTTTCTTAGTTGGAGAAATTATGAGCATGTGCTTATTGGTTTCTTGAGTTAACAGATAATAATTAGAATACTTTTAATAGTCATCTCTAGCCTGTGTATAAAATAAGTTTTAAAAACTCAGATGTTTAAACAGGTTGATACAGTACAAGTGAAAAAATCTGCATTCATCTAACTGCATTGTACAGTTAATAAGGTACAGCTATACATTTTCGTTGTAAATTTTAGACCTAATCTTAAAAGTGTTAATTTACCTGTAAGAAAGGGGGAAATAATTCTGAAAAGTTTTGGCAGATATATTCAGAAGAATTTCACCAGTCATTAGCAATATCTGACTTATTGTACTTCTTTCCCTTTGTTTTCAATACAAGTGATCAAATGAAGTATCTAATAATTTAGTCTAAGCAATCTGCAGGACAGGAGCTTGCTTTTGGAAATAAATGTCTCTTAAATTGTAGAACAGTTACACAGCAACAGGCATTTCCAGTTGATATGAGCTGAAGTAATTGGACTATTAGATACTCAAAATGTGTATTTATAGTACTCCATAGAGTCACAATGAATAGATTTACTTTTCTAGCCAGTGACAATTTAAGAAAGTTTCAGTCTAAAAACCTTCATTGTTAAAGCACAGCTGAGGTGGGCATGGTACTAGAATCATTTGGAACTGTTAATTCATAATCATTATAACAGGTGATGACACTTCACAGTGATGCTGTGAATGATAAATGCTCAGAAACAGTTAAAGCTAATAGAAAAGCAGTAACATACTTCATCATTGCTGCAACAAATAAAAAACACCATTTAAGGGGGGATTGTATGTCTAGGGAATGATTTTTTTTTTGTATTATGTTCAGTCATAAATAAGCACATTTGCCTAAAGAAATAGTATTATAAAGTGCACTTTCATGATGGAACTCTCAAACACTTTAATGATTTTGCACACTGCCAAAATGAGAAATTTTGTCTAACAAGGGTTGTTAATGATTCAATAATGAAAAATTTGCTATAGAAACATGCATTTCCATATTCATTTAGATATTTTGAAGTGTTTTATACAGGAAGTAAAGCTATTATTGTCAGATTAGTTAGTGTTCCTTTTTAATGAATTCCAGAATTATCCAGTTGATTTCTCAATGTGAAAAAGAAGAGCTTTTTTTGTTTCAAGTTGAAATAAGTACATCTTTTGGCACATCACTAAGTAATTAGCATCGAACAGTTCTGTACTCTATTATAGTAACACTGCAAAGCTTTAACAATAGCCATGAATTGCAATAGTATCACCAAATAGTCTATTGTTCTTTTTTTCTACCCTTGATCCTCTCAATAACTTCAGTAATAGGTGCTTTCCTTTACCTGTTGTTGATTAGATGTATTTTTGGTGATGCTGGGACCAGTTTATTAATTGGACATTTAATATGAATTATTTTATAGAATTGCCTACCTCCAATTCCCAACTGATTGCAGAATGGATTATTCTTATATTGAAGCTTATGTTATCAAAGCTTTACTTATTTTAGGTGGTGTGTGCATGTGCTGCCAGTGGGAAATTTAAGATAAGATACTACCTCCAATTTTCCTTTTTTTCTGAGACCTTCAATTGTATGGTTTTCTGAGATCCATTTTGCCTCTAGAGATGTTTTGTTAATATTTTATCTTTTAAAGAGAGAAAATACTTTAAGAATGTGTTGGTGGTATAAGAAAAAAATGCAAGGCTGAGTGTTAGGTGATCTGGATTTTAATAACCTTTCTCTTTCTAATAGGGTACTGCTGGGTAGTCTCAAAGATACTCTACAACCCTAGAATTCTATAATCAAATGTATCTAATATTTGCAACCTTCAAGAAGGCTGCAATTAGAGTTACAATTGTGTTTTTCCTGATGTTTCAGAGACAATAATTGGCAAAACTGAATGTTGAACCCATGTCTTCTGACTTCCAGTCCATTGTTCTTTCTGTTCGGCACATTAGGCATGCAAGATGCTTATTCTTTCTATGTAATACTCCCAGGTTTTTACTAAGTTAGCATTTTCCTAAACTGTAATTATGGAAACACTGATCTTGAGAGATGACCATGAGGGAAAGGTTCTGTAGTGACACAACATTGGAAAACATTGTATATTTGTTTTTGTTGTTGTTTTTTTAATTTGTGTTCCCTCTGAAGAGATTCAGATTGTACTTTAGAATATTAAAGACTCTGGAGAGAAAAGAAGGAAAAGCATATTTAACTTTGTTTAGCCCATCATATTCCAGATCCAGATGACATACAGAGCCTTTCTAAAGGAAGGATCATTAGCCTCCAAAGAGCTAGTTTTCCACAGAGCACACACTGGGAAATGCTTGTAAGTTGTTTGCAGGGAAAATGAAAGACAGTACATGAAAGTTCTCTGAAATGCAAAGTGATACAAAGTTAATATTGCTGTATATATTTCTATAACTCACTTTAAGCATCTTAGCTGATTTAACAGTTTGGGTACAGTTGTTCAAGTACATGTTGAACCTCTGTTTGTAAGTACTATTTGACTTACGAGTGAACTGACTGTCCTTCCATTGCCTTTGAGGTCTGTCAGGCCTTCCCTTTCTTTCTGCCTCAGAGTCTAGCGTGTGCCCCCTGGCAGCAGCTACTACATTTTATTTTTTCTCTTTATTAGATAGGATTCCTTTTGCTGCTGCTTAGACCAGTCTGAGTTGATGAGTACCTTCCTTCTTCTTCATCCCTTTATTCTGTCCTTAACTGTGTAAAATACTATATGGCACAATATAAAGGTGAATACGTTGCAGCCTGTTTATAGTCTTGGCTTTTTTAGTGTAATTTCAGTACATACATTTGGTGAAATGTAAGTAATACAAAAAATTTCTATAGAAATTTAGAAGAAATCAACATAAGGGCACAGCCAAAAGTGATCAGGAAAAAATGTTATTGTGAAGTAGTATTTCATCCAGTATATTAGTCAGGAATTTTTCTTAGAAGTGAGAGAAATTAAATTATGTTCAACAAAAATTGGTATTTATTGACTTACACATCCCAGATTACTAGGAATAAATTGATTCTCTTTTTCCTTAAACATGTTTGTTGAGATGATGAGAGAAAACTGGAGTGGCAAGTTGGGCTGAGAGATTTGAGAAATGGGAAAGGGAAGAGGTACAGTGTTCTCACTCCCTCTCTACATCTAGATCCTTCACTTCAGTCTTTCCAAATTGTTCTAAAGTCTTCTTTTTGGCTATTGTATTACAGGAAAATTTTTTTTTTCATGATTAAGAATGTTTTCTTGCATTGCAGATTTGCGTTTTATTGCAGTTATAATACTCTCTTCCTGGCCCTTTCCATGCTTGGAAAGCAGCCTCTTTTCAGGGCTTTTGATAGCCATTCTTTTGAAGCCAGATATGAGCTAATGACTTCTTTCCTATCCAGTCTGGGAGATTTCAAACTAATGCTAATGCCTCACTTTGGAAGGTTTCAGAGTCTATATCTGGATAGACTTAGATCCATTTTATCTAAGTAATTAGTCTTGTAGTGAATTACTTAAAAAATTACTTAGAATTATTTAAAAGAGATGCCAGCCAGGATGTCAGAAGATGGGGGGAAATGTTCAATTGGGGCTTTATTTTGAAAATTAAAATTAGAAACTAATATTAATAAAATAAATAACATTATCTACTAAGTGAACAAAAATGAAATAATTGTTGAGTCTTTTGGTATTCTTTTTCTTCAACAATATAGAAATTGCTTTTAACTTCACATTTGAACCGTGTTGATTTTCTCTTCAGTTATTAACTGACTAATGCAGTTTTTTTGTGTTTGATTAAATGGTTCTTTAACATCACTTTCAAGCATTTCATAAAATATTTAGTTTCTTGCATGATATTCAACTGTCAGTGGCCTTTTTTTGCATTTGCTTTGTATTATGGGATAATTAGCAAAGATTAACAAAAACTCCAGTGACTCTGGCCTCAGATAGCCACACTATTTGTGAGGGATATTTCACTGGAATTTTTGAAAAGTTGTCTGGTCATTTGAAATCCTGTTATCCCCTTAGTTTTCTTTAATCTATACTCTGAGATTTTTAAAAAACCTATCAAAATAGCAATATAAAGTTGTAGCTGTAGTGAACTGAACTACAACATTAGGAGAAGAAAATATGAAAATTGGGCAACTTGATAAAGATGTGGCAGTAGGGCAGCTCTTTAGAGAGAAATCTACAGAGAATAGTTGTGGAGAAGAATCTCTAGAGAGAATCTGTGATGAGAGGACAGTGTGAGGATGGAACAATCATCCAAATAGTATGCTGTTGCCTTATTCAGAATATACAATCTCAGCTTGGGAATCTCCAAAGGGTGTGTGTAATAAAAATATTTTAACATTTTCTAGGCTTCTGTATGAACAAATTCATGATAAATGTAAATTAGGGATTTTTATTACAGTGTGTAGAATATATCTTTAAATTTTTTTACGTACAGTGCTTAATAGTTTGTGTTTAAGAAATGTTCAATTTGGTATGCTATTTATCTTCAACTTAAAGCTCTCTCTATCTGAACGATTTAAGAGGAAATGTGCTCCATTTGTTATATAATTTTTAAATAGAATTTTGCTTAAGTTTACATAAAGTAAAATATGCTCACACTATCTTCTCTTTTTTTTCCTCTCATACAGGCTAATTTAAGGAAATTAAAATGTGCAGAGCATATTTACTCTGTGTATAAGTGTGTGCGTGTCTGCATGTGCCTACCTGTACGTTTAGACAAGATAAGAGCACATCAAATGTAGGCTTTTGTTTATTTCATTTTGCAGTAAGATTTCAATCAAATGTCTTCTTAAAAAATGTAAATAGTATCTTTAGGTGTTTAACATAGTTACTAGAAAACATCTTTAAGTACTAGCAGAGCAGTAGTAGAAATTACTGCTTGTAATTTACTATTTCCCTAGAGATATTGGGGTTATATATGTGTATCTATACTAATAAAAGGGCAATATGCTAATTAGATCAGACATCTTCCAGACATTGATCTGGACGTCCTTCAGTACAAAGTCACAGTGGCAGAGGCCGAGGCAGAGGTGGTTAGGGGTGATCAGGCAGGTAGGGGAGAAGTTAGGGGTAACAGGAAGGCAGGCGAGCGGTTAGGAGCTAGCAGTCCTAGACTGTGAGAGGGATGTTTAAGGGGTCTGGGATTGGAGAGGCTGCAGGCTGGGCTCAGGGGCCCTCCCCACCCCCATGCATGAATTTCATGCACCAGGCCTCTAGCACATTCATAACTTGTGTGTTGTTATGTGTATCCTCTGTTGTTTATATCTTATGATCTGTCCCTAATTCCTTTGGTTAACTTGCTACACTGAATAGTTTTAAGACATTGCAGCTCATCTGAACTTCCCAAATGTTTTTGTTATACAGTGTTCTTTTAACTTTCCAATTTACCATGCTCCACTTGGAAGGAAAACAGTGCCCCAAACACACTTATGAAGATGAATTTATATACCCATTTTAAAAAATATGTTGTGCATCTACTTAACTCCACCAGTGAGGAATTTAATCCAAGGAATTAATTATGGTATATAACTACTCTAGAAAACATTTTATTATAAAACAAAATGCAATTAGCATAGAACTCAGCAGTTAAACTCTTGAATATTATCCCAGAGAACTGAAAACTTATGTTCTCGCAAAAATGTGAACACAAATATTCATAGCACCTTTTTTCATAATAGACCCAAACTGGAAACAGTCCAGATGTCTTCACTTGGTAAATGGTTAAACAAATATGGTCACTCACACCATGGAATATTATCCCATCTAATAAAAGAATAATACGCAAATTGATCATCACAAGATGGCTTCCCCCATGTGGTCAAAGATGGCCAGCAAAGGAGGGCAGTTGGAAGGGACCCAGGCCTGCAGGGGAAGGCAGTTGGGGGAGACCCAGGCCTGCAGGGAAGGGCAGTTGGAGGGGACCCAGGCCTGCAGGGGAGGACAATTGGGAGGGGACCAGGCTGGCAGAGGAGGGCAGTTGTGGGGGACCCAGGCCTGCAATGGAGGACAGTTGGGGGGACCAGGCTGGCTGGGGTGGACAGTTGGGGGTAACCAGGCTGGCAGGGGGAGGGCAATTAGGGGCAATCAGGCCAGCACAGGAGCAGTGAGGCGTTGATCAGGCTGGCAAGGGAGTGGTTAGGGGCAATTGGCAGGCAAGAGGTCAGGAGCCAGCAGTCCTGGATTGTGAAAGGGATGTCCGACTGCCCGTTTAGGCCCGATCCCACTTTGGGATCGGGCCTAAACGGGCAGTCAGACATCCCTCAAGGGTTCCAGATTGGAAAGCGTGCAGGTTGGTCTGAGGGACACCACCCCCAGCCCCCCCACTCTGTGCACGAATTTCATGCACCAGGCCTCCAGTCTATACTAATAAAAAAGAAACATGCAAATTAACCATCACTCTGACACTCTACTATACCCACAAGCCATGCCAACCAGTCAATCAGGAGCAAGTATGCAAATTAACCCAACTAAGATGGCAGCAGCCACTGAGCTGGAGCTAGCAGGAGGCTAGGGTTGCTCCCAGCGATAGAGGAAATCAAGCTGCCTGCCTGCCCTGGCCAGCCCTGGGCTCTGCTCAAGGCTACGAAGTTTCAAATATAGAAGATAAATAAATCCCAGATACCTGCTTCCAGATAGACCTCGGCTCCCCTCAAAGCTACATAGTTTCAATTGGGTCACTGGGGGGCATGGCAAGCATGGAAACGGCCCGCAGCCCCTCACCCAGGCTGGCCTCACCCCCATGGGGTGAGGATCCCTGGTGGGAGGCTTGGCCAGCCTGCAAACAGCCATCAGCCCCTCACCCAGGCTGGCCAGGCACCCCAGCGGGACCCCCACTCTGATCCAGGACACTCTTCAGGGCAAGCCAGCCAGCCCCCACCCATGCACCAGGCCTCTATCCTATATGATAAAAGGGTAATATGCAGATTGACCCTAAAAGCAGAACGACTGAGAATGACTGATAACTATGACACACACTGACCACAAGGGGGCAGATGATTAATGCAGGAGCTGCCCTCTGGGGGTCAGTGCTCTCCCACAAGGGGAGCTCTGCTCAGCCACAAGCCAGGCTGCCAGCTGCCAGCACAGTGGTGGTGGTGGGAGCCTCTCCCGTCTTCTCAACAGCGTTAAGGATGTCCAACTGCAGCTTAGGCCTGCTCCCTGCTGGCAAGTGGACATCCCCCAAGGGTTCCTGGGCTGCCAGAGAGATGTCTGACTGGCATCTTAGGCTCGATCCCCCAGGGAGCGGGCCTAAGTCAGCAGGTGTACATCCCCTGAGAGGTCACAGACTAGAAGAGGGCACAGTCTGGGCTGAAGAACCTTCCCCCTCCCCCAGTGCATAATTTTTGTGCACCGGGCCTCTAGTTCAGCCATAAAAAGGAATGAACCATTAATCCGTGCAAGAGTTTAGATTGATCTTGAGTATATTTAGCTGAGTGGGGAAATGTGCCACTCTTTAAAAATTATATACTATATGATCCATCTGTATACTACTCTTGAAATGGCAAAATTATAGAATCAGGAATAAATTGTTTGTTACAAGGGATTAAAGAAACAGGTGGATTTGGTTCTAAAGGGGCAACACAAGGCATACTTGTGTTGTTGACACTGTTCTTTATCATGCTTATGGTGACAGATACATGAACTTACTCAAATGGAAAAACCGCTGGAGGAGATCTCAATAAAATCTATGGATTATATCAGTATCAATATTCTGGTTGTAATATTGCAAAATGGAGGGAATTAAATAAAGGGTACACAGGATCTTTCCATTGTTTCATAGAACTGCATGTAAATTGAGTTATCTCAAAAGAAAAGTAGAATTAATAAGTATACACTGGCCAGATTATTATGACCACCTGACATTTGTAGGCAAATTAGCTATAATTTCATGCTAAAGTTGCTAGAGGGCCAAACCATTATAAATAGGGAAGCAGGTTGTTTAGCACGACAGTATAAGTGATTTTTTTCTGAAGATATGGGGTAAACAACACGATTTAATAGCCTTTGAACATGGGATGATTGTTGGTGCTCGGAGCCATGGAGCGAGTCTCAGCAAAACAGCCGAAGGCTTGTTCGAACACCTTTGCTGTCTGCCGTTACCAAGATAAAATGTCTCCAGTTCACACAGGAACACAAAGATTGGACAGTAGAGCATTGGAAAAAAGTCATGAATCACATTTCCAGTTGCATCATGCAGATGGCAGAGTGAGAATTTGGCGGAAATAGCATGAAAGCATGCATTCCACATGCATGAGTACAACCCTTCAAGCTGGTGGGGGCAGTGTTATGGTTTGTGGCATGTTTTCCTGGCATGATTTGGGCCCTTTAATTCGTGTGGAACAACATCTGAATAACACAATATACTTAAGTATCGTTGCTGACCAAATTCATCCTATCATGTTGATTGCGTATCCCAATGGAAATGACTTCTTCCAACCAGACAGTGCACCATGCCACGGTGTTCGTATTGTGCAGGAGTGCTTTCAAGAACATGAGAGAGACTTTACCTTGCTTAGGTGGCCCCACAATCACAAGGTCTCAATCCAGTGAGCATTTGTGGGACGAAATTAAAAGAGCCATCAGACAGCTGGTTCCACAACCATCAGATCTCACAGAACTGGACAGTGCTATTTTCATCAGGCATGGTGTCAGATTCCTCGCATCACCTTTCAACATCTCGTGGAGTCAATGCCAAGAATCGCCGCAGTATTAAAGGCAAAAGGTGGCCCAATGAAGTACTGATGGGGTGGTCATAATAATCTGGCCACTCAGTGTATATAAAAACATAACTGAATATGTAAATAAATTAATTAGAGGAAGTAAAAAGTTATAGAAAAATAGTTTAGGCAATATTGGAGGTAAGACATGGGTCAGGGGTGTGCAGAGATTTTTTTTTTTTCTAGAAACTTTTCTAAAAGAAATCTAGACCAGAACATTCACTCTTGTGGCATTTTAAATAATTGAAAATTCATGTACTTTTAAGGCAAGAATGTCACTTGAACTTTTTTTTTTTAGGAAACTGTAGCACTCTGATAAGTAATATTAGCAAATGAGGAGGATCTTTTTGTCAACATCTATACTTTGCTCTGTGTGCACAGCACTATTATCCCTTTTGGGTATTAGGGGTTGGGAAACATCAAAAGCCAAAGCCTTATGTGTTTTCTTGAGGACATCAACAACTTGAGAATATTTAGAAAACAAGATAATCTGTACTTCAGAATTGAATTTTTCATGGAAAAATATTAGCAAAAAGACAGCATGTAAGTACTTGATGCCTGGGGTGAGTAAAAATAGTAAGCATGTCAGAGAAAAATATTTGAAGTTCCCAAAGTTAATTCTTCAGTGATAAACTTCACCTAGTAAGAGTTGATCCTTTTCATCTATTTTCCCCCAAGGGGGAAAGCAGAAAGATACAGCAACAGACAACTAGGAAGATGGTGGCGTAGATAAAAATGCCTATTCTCGTCACCTCCCACAACCGCATCAAAATTACAACTAAAATACAGAACAACCATTATCCAGAACTGCTGGAAAGCTGGCTGAATGGAAGTCCTGCAGCTAGAGAAGTAAAGAAGAGAGCACACTAAGATGGGTAGGAGGCACAGAGGTGTGAAATTGGCTGATCCAGCACCACATGTGCCGCTTTTTTAATTGGGGAGGTCCTTTCTGCAGAGACCGCCTTGACGAGCAAGGGGTCCCAGCCCCACACCAGTCCCTCAACCAGGGTCCCAGGGCTGGGAAAAGAAATCCTTATGGGCAGTAAGAACTACGGGCTGTAAAAATCAGTGTGGATTGGGGCTCAGTGACACAGGCTGCTAGAGACCCAGCTGTTCCTCTTAAAAGGCTGGCACTATGAACTGAACTTACAAGGTCCTACTTCCTCTGAGCTCCAATGCCAGGTTAGGTTCTGGGGAATACAGACTCATACGAGGAGGAACTGGATTGTCTGGCATTGGGGCAGGAACTCAGGGAAAGCTTTCTCCCAGACAGAGATGCTCACAGTGATCATTGTTCCTATGCTGGGACTTTCCTGGTTGCAGGGCTGACTAGCAGCCATTTCTGTTTGCTCCGCCCTGGTGATTCCCTAAGACCCTGCTTCATCCAATTTATAACGCCACCCAAGCTATGTGCAGTGGCTTTTGCATATGAATGGCCTGTCCTTGCTCAGGCTAAAATCTCTCAAACAAGCTGCAGCTGGGTCAGGGTGTCCCAAACCTATCAGTAAAAGGCCCAAGACCCAGCACCAGCACCAGCCTGCCTTGCTTCATAGCTGGGTCTCATCTGGGTACTTCCAAATCCGATACAAAGAAGAGGAATCAACAGATCTCTCTGACTTTGCACCTCCCTGGAGACACAAGAGCCACTGTACCCAGTGGTCAGTGTCAGACCATACCAGTTTACAACTCTTCACATCCATAAGTGAAACACTCAAAGGGCAGACTCAGCACTAAAGCCCCACAAAAGCAAGTCCTACTCCATAGAGATATCTCCTCATAGCAGCTCTCCCACTGTACTCGAAGCTGGTCCCCACAGCCAATTGGCCTGGTGGGGCCTGTGTCCCACTTGGGGCAGGCCGAGTGTTGGTTTGTTGGCGCCAGGTCCATGGTGCCATTTCTTTTTAAATGGCCTGTTGCTAGGTAGAGGAAGCCAGGCGTTGCTACGTGATACCATTACCCAACCCCCACTGCCACCATTTCTGGACTGGCCTGGGCTGTGGGCCACATTTTATGCCATGGAATCTTGGCAGCGTTGGCTGCAATTTGGTGGGTGTCGCTCTAGGGTGGTGGGCGTCGCTCTAGGGTGGTGGTGGGGCCTGTGTCCCACTTGAGGGAAGCCAGCACAGGTCTACAGTGCTGTTTCTTTTTAAATGGCCAGTGTGTGTCATGGCAGCTCCTGCATTGAGCACCTGCCCCCTGGTGGTCAGTGTGTCATAGTGACCAGTCGGATGGTGAGACAGACACTTAGCTGGCTTCATAGGAAGAGTTTGAAACAAGGCTGTTCTGGTGGTCCCTGGAGTTAGGTATTTTAGGCAAACAAGTCTTTAGAGGGAGTTCTGGCTTGGAGTCTCGTGAGGTAATCGAGGGAGAACAGGGGAGGATCCTTGGAAATGGAGTTGAGAAAAACATTAATAGAGTAGTTCATAACTTCGTGAATTTTCAAAGATTCTACCTAATATACCAATTTTTTTCTAAGATTTAAAAAAAGTCTTGTTTGTAATTATGTGTACAAAAAGCCCATAATAAATAAAATAATATACCTGCCTTTGTATTTGTCAAAAATTTTGTGTCATTTGTGAAAGCAAAAATTATAATTGTATATCTGTTAAAATTATAGTTAACTGTGGTGCATTATAAATTTAAGGATTTTAGAACTATCTTGAAATGATTAGTATAAAAATGTGGATAAGTCCTTGGGGCAGATTTTTTTGTATATGTAAAAGCTAAAGTAAAAACAAACCACCCCTTACTTAAAAAGAAGTTTAAGATGAAGTGGCTAAATTTCAGATATCCTTTTTTTGCTTCAGTGTGTCACTTAAATCTGGCTGTAGGGTATATTTATCTACTGTGAAGTCCACAGATGCATGCAAAGCTGAGCAGAGAACCATGTTACCCAGTGGGTTGTCTTCTCTGGGCGTTTGTAGCTGTGCTTCAGTGTGTGGGGTTAGCTGGGAAAAGCTAAGATGTCAACTGTTGTCTCATCTTTCAAAAAATATATTTCTTATTTCCTATGAGGTAGACATTTGGAAGTATGCACAGTAGTGATAATTATTAATATTATAAATAGGGCAATGTTAAGTTCAATGGTACTTAAAGAATAATTTCATAATTCTCTATTGTTTACTGTGCTTTTCTAGAGAAGTATTAGAAGTTCTATGTCTCTTGTCTTAACATCAAATATTTTAACTTATAATTACTTAGAACTTGTGGCCTAGGTTACCTATTAACTAATTAAAGTGTTCAAATTTTCTGAACCTATTGTTACATACAGTGTTTTAGGAGTTTGGGGGATGAATACTGAATACTATTGTATATCACAAATGACTAGAAATTGTCAAAGGCAGTTTAACTTGGCTTCCTTTCTTCATTAAAAAGTGTTAGTTTAGCCTTAACTGGTTTGGCTCAGTAGATAGAGCGTAGGCCTGAGGACTACAGGGTCCCAGGTTTGATTCTGGTCAAGGGCATGTACCTTGGTTATGTGCATATCCCCAATAGGGGGTGTGCAGAAGGCAGCTGATCAATGTTTCTCTCATCGATGTTTCTAACTCTATGACCCTCTCCCTTCCTTTCTGTAAAAAATTAATAAAATATATATATTTGTAAAATGTTAGTTTAAAATGATGATTTATTTAATATCATTAAATATTCTTATTTAAGTCATTTACACATGATTTAAATAAAATTATGACTTGTGGTAAACTATACAGAGTTCCCACTCAACACAAATGCACATGTAAGGTATTTAGAAAGCATTAATTTGTGAAGTAGTAAAATTAAAGAGGTTAGAATGGCCTTCAAGTTGTATAGATATAATGAATGAAATAATATTTTAATCCAAGATCCAAGTGGTCCTGATATTTCTAATGAGAAGATATATAGATCATTTAGTGTTGTAGGAAACCAGACTGTGGAAACTTGGAAGAAGTAAAAGCAACTCCTAAATTACCCAGCAAGTTGTAAAGAGATAGCTTTCACAGCATGCACACACATGCTGGCTTAACAATGTATAATATATCTGATTAGTGTCATAATGGATTGCCTCAAAAGATAATGGTTCTAAGGGTCAATAAAGCACACAGTAGGGAAGATTTAATTAACATGATCAATGTGGGTTCGAAAAAATGAGACCGTGTTCATCTGATTATTAAGATTTTATTTTAAAGAATTGTACTCTAAAGCATACCATAGTTATGGAAGAGGCTCATGATTTTTCCTGTGAAAGCACTGGAAAAATAAAGGAGTATTACAAATAGGGTGACGCTTTAACAAAGATACTGAATCTTCTTGGCTTGTGTTAAAACTCTCTAATGTGTATTATATTTTTATTTTTAATAAAGAATATAAACAAATGTTTATGCACTTAAGAGACTGGAGTCATCTTTCCATAGTACCTATTACTTATTTCTTCCGTGAGTAGGCTTTAGGAATTTTGGGTGAAAGTTTGTTTTTAATTGGGAAAAGTGAGGCATTTATATACAGGAAATAAAAGAAAGCAAGAGTAATAATGTAGGCTTCTGCCTTCTGTTCAGTTCCACAAAACCCTTTAATTTAAGAGGCTCAGTCTGTCTTTATATAGGTTGTTTTGGCTGGGCCTAGATAGAACAGATGCATTGGCTGTTGAAAGCTAAAAATGGACTTGGTTCCTCATACAAATGAAGAAACTGAGATGTTAAAATTAAGGCACTTCAGAATATTCCCAACATTTATTGAGTTGTTAGGGGAAAAGGAAAAAAGAGTTGATGTGATAATAGGAGATTTAAATTGCAATGTGTGGGTTACTGAACTAACATTATGAAGAGAAGTGTAGTTTCAGTGAGTGAAGAATACATTTACATCCTGTTCCAGATGCAGTGTGCCTGGTGTTAGTCCCTTGTATGGGGTCTTGAGATGAAGACATATTTGAATGTCCAAATGTTCTCCCTTTTCTGACTTGCTCTGATCTCATTCTAGTTTTGTTTTTTGTTGTTGTTTTGTTTTTTTGTGGAGGGGGGGGGTCTGTTTGTTTGTTTTTTTAAATGGAGTGCACTGAGGCAGAACTGGCTAGGGCTGAATTGACTTACTTTTAGTTGGTTTCTTGGTGGTGAAATGTCTTATTTTATGGAGCAGCCAAATCCCAGTGAGTTGCAGGCCCAAACTCTAAAAACATATTACCTACAACTTTTCTTAGGGATTTGTTGCAGGCATAAAAAAGACATTTTGGGTTCACTGGAGTTAGTGGCAATTGCTTATCCTCTCTAAGACCTAAGAGAGAGAGAAGTAATTTTGACTGAGGTCCTTGGGAAAATGACACAGAAAAAACTGATCAGCAGATCTTGATAAGATTTCATAATTTGCCTGTATACATGGAGGAATTGGTAGATTTGGTTTATGTATCCTGAAAAGAATAAATATTTTGTAAGTGGGGAAAGGGCGAAAAGAAAAGACTTACCTAAAAGTGGCATATGAATAAGGGTCCAACCTTTTTTCTGCTTCCTTCAGATACCATAAAGAACTAGAAACTTTTATGATGAGCAGAGGAATACTACTGGAGAGTATATATTTTCTATTACATGATTTATAAGAAAGAGAAATCCTCTGCTCTTCTTCAGTTTTTGAGAAAATGAAAATGAAGAGTTATACCTGAAATTTTTGAGTCGAGACAATTAGCCTTCTGACTGCTGAGAACTCTGTCTCCCTAGATTGGATAGGAAGCCCTGGAGCTAGGAATACCTTCCACGTCAGATTAGCCCGGTGGCCTGACCTCACTTGAATTTTCAGGTGATCAGACTTCCCGGTTATCTGACACCATTGTGCAAAGGAGCCAAATCTCAGGTAGCTTGACAGGGATGGGCCCTTGGTTATATCTGTGCCTAAAGGTAGATGACAGCTTTGGCAGATGACTTGGAGAAAGGAACATTACCACTTGGAATGTCCTCAGCTATCAGCTAACTGTGAGTGATTGTACATGGCCAAGCTGCAACTTGATCTCAACAACTATTCAGATACAGAGGAGCTGTAGAAGGGTGGCTTAGATTGCCGTATTCTAGGAGTGTAGCAGTTGAGTTGTGTCCTTACAGCAAGGCCTATATGGCCTTGATTTTTCTGTGAAATTTATTTTTATGAAATTGGTTTGGTATAGCACAAATTCTAATAGATCTGGTAGGATTTTTAATATACTACCTGTCTCTGTATTTTATTGAGTATCTTCTATGTGTTAAACACTGTGCTGGAGAGTGTGGGAAATAAGAAAATGAAGAAAACATTATCTTCAAAATAACTACAAAGAACTCAGATTTTGTACTTAATAAGTTTATAATGTATATAAAAATAAAATATTGTATAGGCATTAAGTTCCAGATTAAGCTGTAGGATTTAAGTGGGAAAATAAAATAAAATTTAAACTCATTTAACTTAAACATGATGTTTAATTTGAATACTTTAAGTTTTTCAATTATGAATTTTGCTTTTTCACAAGAAGTATCATAGATCTCTCCACATCATTTTCCTTGTGCCCTACTTACAGGGTAAAGTCTCAGATCCTTAGCGTGGTCCTTTAAGATCTTAATTTTCTGGCTCGAGCTTCACTGCCCTCCCCACCCCACCCCCACCCCCACCCCCACCCCTATCCCTGTTTCTAACAAGAGATAGCCATGTCCCAGCAACTCATTTCTAAAACTACTATTCACTTTTACAGTTTTTGCCTTTGATTAATGACTTTGACTTTATTCTTATCCATCAAGGACCAGATCACATGTGACACTGTGACCTCATGTAGAGGTCACAGTGTCACATGTGCCTGGTTTGTACTTCCTTAATGCATTGTGCAACTTCATGACTTTCTTTCACTTTTATCATAGAGTTGTGTACACTTACACTTGTCTTATTTTTTTTTTTTTTTTTTTGCTGAACTATAAATTCCTTGAGTTCAAGTCTCTCTATTATTTATCTTTGTATCCATGTCTGAAATATAGTGGTGCTCAATAAATAATTAAGGTGTCACTTCTTGAGTGGCTCTACTTTATCTTTCAAGAAAGGAGTACTGTGGTTGAAGTCTTGTCTGCTAAAAGATACTGAAGAACTTTTGGAAAATAAATTTAGAGGTAAAATCTGACTGTTTCTAACTGTGAAGTAGGGTCAGGCTTTGGTAATGATATTTTTTCTGTAGGGATCAGGACATTATAGAGTGGCTTAAATTTTGAGAACCATATTTACGCCTAACAAGTAAATTTATTTTTGTTAATCCTTTTTTGAAAACATGTTTATCTTAGTAACATAAGTATTACTTTTTTGCTTTTGACATATGAACATATTACATGATGTTTTATTTATCACTCCATCAGGAGCTTGGTACTGGAGGACGTGGTTATGGTTGGCAGTCATCCCAATGTGCTTTTCAACCAATGAAAAAAAATATAGGCTGTTTAACCTACTATAATGTTTATGTAAACAGTTATGATTTTAAGTGAGAGAGTGGGATAGGGGTGTGCAGAGAGTTAGCTTTGTAAGCATTTTTAAGATGCATGAATTTCTATCAAAACTGGATCTAGTCTGATCGTATCTCAATGTTGATTCTTCCCACTCTTCTTCCAAAATAGACAGTTCTAGGTTTTATAATATAATTGGTTGATTCTTAATTGTTTTATATATTTTGGTACCTTTATGCCTTGCATTAAAAAATATATGTTGAATAAATGAATGATTAAAATCTGTTTCTTACTAAACTCCAAAATAACATGAGGGTTTTTTTAATGCAAATAGGAAATAAAATTGTAAATTAATATGAAACGTCTTCATTTTGCTCTTTTTATATATATGTTGCATGACAATAAAACAAACAATTCCCAAACAGAATTAAATGTCTGATTGAGCTTGGGTTAGACTTAAGAGTACTTTCAGTGCTCAGATTTGTTTTTATTTCTATTGTTTTAGAAAATAAAGACTTGGGGGGAATCCTTCTACTTCATATGATATACTAGAAGCCCAGTTCATGGATTTGTGCACCAGTGGGGTACCTCTGTGTGGCCTGTGGGGATCGGGC
Organism: Murina feae; assembly: GCA_004026665.1. Lineage (NCBI taxonomy): Eukaryota > Metazoa > Chordata > Mammalia > Chiroptera > Vespertilionidae > Murina > Murina feae. Next base: position 33,501 of record PVJC01000695.1, on the reverse strand, counting down.
CGAAACCGGCAGTCCAATGTGCCTGCTGCTCCTGCCTGCCACTCCTGCTCATCATGGCCTCATTGCACCTGTTGCCACCATTTGGTAGGCTCACTGCTGCTCTGCTGTGGTCTCCGGGCTGTGGTGGCCAGCCGTGAGCCCTGCATCTGGCGCCCATCAGTCAGCTGAGCAGTGCTCCCACTGTGGGGGTGCACTGACCACCAGGAGGAAGTTCCTGTGTTGAGCATCTGCTCCCTGGTGGTCAGTGCATGTCATAGTGACTGGGTGAACAGTCACTTAGGCTTTTATATATCCTACAAGAGGCCTTGTGCATGAATTTGTGCACCAGCAGGGGCGGGGGGCCCCTAGGCCTGGCTTGCGGGATCAGGCCAAAATCGGCTCTCCAACATCCCCTGAGGGGTCCCGGATTGCAAGAGGTGGCAGGCCAGGCTGAGGGATCCCACTGGTCATCCATCAACCAATCAAAGGGTAATATGCTAATAACATATTAAGGCCGCTTAACTGCTTGCTATGACTTACACTGACGACAAGGGGCAGACGGTTGACCACTCACTTCGACGTTCATTGACTACCAGGGAGCATAGCTGCTGGGGTCCAGCTGATTGGGACTGAGCGAGACAGACCAGACACGCCCTGGAGCCCTCCCGTGGTCCCTCCCCAGCTGGCCAATCTCCCGCATCCCTCCCTGGCCCCAATCGTGCACCAGTGGGGTCCCTTGGCCAGGCCTGTGTTCTCTTGCAATCCAGGACCCCTCGGGGGATGCCGGAGAGCCGGTTTTGGCCTGATCCTGCAAGCCAGGCCAAGGGACCCCACTGGTGCACGAATTCATGCACCAGGCCTCTACGATATAGATAATGGTTTTCTACTCTTTCTTTAATTGGAAAAAATAAAACTGGTCAAAGGTTCAAAGTTCTTTTTAAAAATCATAGTTTGGTCCTTAATGATATTTACCAGCTTTAATATATTTCATTTAGGTATTTGTGGAATGAACTACATAAATAAATAAATGAAATAACAAATGTATCTTATTCTAGATGTTAGCATCTGATTTAGGTGAATTGAAAATTCTGCAATTTCAACACTAACTAAAAATATATGTTTTTGTAGTTATTGTGACATTGGTATATTTGGCACCTTACCAATATAAGTAGCTGGCTGTCCTTACTGCCATGGATTCTACTTTGAAAATACTCAAAACCTGGTGGGGATGTGGATTATATTGGGAGAAGCTGTGACTAGTAGAAATGACTTAAAGAAGCAGATCATAGGCAAATTCTTAGGAAAAATCTATTCTACTTTTGCCTAAATTTTAATTTTCTTTAATTGCCTTATAGTCTACCAGTGATTAGTTTGGATGAATAACCAAAATCTGTTAGGTTGTTAATGTATTTTTTAAATGTAGTCAACTTACATTGCTTAATTCCTAGTAGAGAAGTCTTGTTGAGGGAAGAGGGAATGCAGTCATTTTTTGAGTGTGATGTACGGTGGATGACAAATCACTGCAGGGATCTACAGTGAAGAGTTGAGCACCCTGGGCACTCAGGTGAGCAGAGGGATGCTAGGTAATAGGAGAGGATTGTACAATGAAAAGAAGATAAATAAGATATAATTCTCCCTCCTGTGCTCAGAAAGCAAGGAGGAAAATGCAGTTTTCCTTCTCTGCTGTTAAATTTCCAGACTACCACAGGACCTTACTGTGTTGGATTCTGTTCTAATAGTTCTCATAACATTGTCTCATTTAATCCTCAGTAAAATACATGTAAGGTGGGTATTGTTATAATTGTTTTACAGATAAGGAAATTTAGGCACAACATGTTAAGTATATTCTTACTAATGCTAGTAGAGGCCCAGTGCATGAAATTTGTGCATGGAGTGGGGGGGGGGGTGGTGGTGGTGGTGTCTCTCAGACCAACCTGCACCCTTTACAGTCTGGGACCCCTTGAGGGATATCCAACTGCCCGTTTAGGCCCGATCCCACTGGAGGGATCGGGCCTAAACGGGCAGTCGGACATCCCTTTCACAATCCAGGACTGCTGGCTCCCAACATCTTGCCTGCCGATTGCCCCTAACCACTCCCCTGCCAGCCTGATCAACGCCTAACTGCTCCTGTGCTGGCCTGATTGCCCCTAACTGCCCTCCCCCTGCCAGGATGGTCCCTCCCAACTGCCCTCTCTTGCAGGCCTGGGTCTCCCTCAACTGCCCTTCTTTGCCAGCCTGGCCCCCCCAACTGTCCTCCCCTTCAGGTCTGGGTCCCCCCCAACTATCCTCCCCTGCAGGCCTGGGTCCCTCCCAACTACCCTTCTCTGCAGGCCTGGGTCCATCCCAACTGCCCTCCCTTGCTGGCCTTCTTGTGGTGGCCATCTTTGACCACATGGGAGAAACCATCTTGTGATGGTCAATTTGCATATTATTCTTTTATTAGATAGGATTAGTAGGGACAGGAAATATTGGTCTCTTTGACCCAAAGCTTATGCTGTTTAACCATCACACTGCCTTAATCCTGAGTTCCATATATGAACATTTTCTCATTAACAAGTAAATTCTAGGCTCCTAGTATGGCTGATTTATAAATAAGGTAGTGGGATTTAGTGGTTTATTAATTATGTTTTTTTTTTACTCTGGTAGGTATTGTTGCATAATATTTTCTAATATGAATTTTTACAATAATTATTTAGATGACATGTGAGAAATTTAAAATCTTGCCCTTCTGAGAGGTTAGAGTTTAATATCTGTATATATAAAAGCCAACATGACCAAACAACTGAATGACCGTTGACCAGTTGCTATGATGTGCACTGACCACCATGGGGCAGGTGCTCAGTGTAGGAGCTGCCCCCTGGTCATCAGTGTGCTCCCACAACCAACCTCCCATGTCCAGCCAACCTCTTGCAGTCCCTCCCCTCCAGCTGGCTGGCCCTGATTGGCCCTAATCACCAGCCAGGCCGAGGGACCCCACCCATGCATGAATTCGTGCACCGGGTCTCTAGTAGTTTATATAAAAATGGGCATTGTCATTTCATTTAGACTGCTGCATTGTTTTATTTTTCACTACATAATTTAATAGCTGGAAGTAGGTATTTTGTGTAGTTGTGATAGAAGAATTGAGAAAAGGCCTGGGGACAGAATGAAGTGATTTATTAACAACTTTTTCTTTTTTAATATATTTTATTGATTTTTTACAGAAAGGAAGGGAGAGGAATAGAGAGTTAGAAACATCAATAGCTGCCTCCTGCACACCTCCCACTGGAAATATGCCCGCAACCAAGGTACATGCCCTTGGCCGGAATTGAACCTGGAACCCCTTAGTCTGCAGGCTGATGCTCTATCCACTGAGCCAAACTGGTTAGGTCTTAACAACTTTAATTGAGACACTTTCTCAGGTGTGAGAATTTGAGAACTTACAGTTTCCAGTTTTCATTATACTTCGGCATCAAACTGCTAGCTGTGTAACCTTATATTTTTAACTAGAGGCCCAGTGCACAAATTCGTGCATGGGTGGGGTTCCTCGGCGTGGCCTGTGGGGATCAAGCAGAAACTTGTAGTCCAATGTTGCCTGCCATGCCTGCCTGCCCGCTCCCACTCATCCCGGCCCCACTATGCCTGCTGCAGGCTTGTGCCATGCAGCAGTGCTTGCCATTTGTGAGCCCTGTGTCTGGTGCCCATCCCAAGGGGGATAAGGTAGGGAGATGGGATGTGATTGGTCCTCCAGGTGGGTGGTGGGATGCCCTTGCTGGATTGGGATTGGGATCCGTCCCACTGACGTTTGCAATGGTTGTTGGGAGCCTCCTGATGGCCACTTTTAAATTGTTTCTTCTTGCAGAGTGTCTAGGAAGGGGAAGTGGCCACAGTGCTCAAGGTCAACTTCTAGGAGGCCAGCAGCACTGTCAGGATCATGCTGGTGGCACAGGTCCATCGGTGCTTGGCCCATTCTTTGGAGATTGGACCTGCAGGACTACTGAGGGAGTGAATGGCTGCCACCTGGCTGGGTTGGTCAGCTGAGTGGTGCTCTCACTGTGAGAGTGCACTGACCACAAGGGGGCAGCTCCTGCATTGAGCATATGTTCCCTGGTGGTCAGTGAGCATCATAGCAACTGGTTGACAGGTTGATGGGTTGACGTGTGCTTAGGTTGCTTAGGCTTTTATATAGATAGACTAGAGGCCCTGTGCACAAAAATTTGTGCACTTGGGGGGGTTGGTCCCTCAGCCCAGCCTGTGCCCTCTTGCAGTATGGGAACCCTCGGGGAATGTCCACCTGCTGGCTTAGGCCCGCTCCCCAGGTGATTGGGCCTAAGATGGCAGTCAGACATCCCTCTGGCAGCCCTTGGGGGATGTCGGGGGATGCCCACTTACCAATGGGGAGCAGACCTAAGCTGCAGTTGGGCATCTTTAGTGCTGCTGAGGAGGCGGGAGAGGCTCCCACCACCACACTGTACTGGCAGCTGTCAGCCTGGCTTGTGGCTGAGCAGAGCTTCCCCCGTGGGAGTGCACTGACCACCAGGGGCATATGCTCAATGCAGCTTCTGCATTGAGCGTCTGCCCCCTGGTGGTCAGTGTGTGTCATAGTGACCAGTCATTCTCAGTGGTTCTGCTATTAGGGTCAATTTGCATATTCCCCTTTTATTATATAGGATGACAGTTTTATTTGAGGAAAAATAGAACTAAAGTAGAAAAAATGCTTTATGTTGAAATTCATTTGCCACCTTTAAAACTCAATAAAATAAGAGGTAGAAAAAAAAGCATGTGTATAATTAGATATTAACTTAGGCAGAAATGATCTCCCACATTACTATAATTTTAAGATCTGCTTTGAATGAGCAAAAATTCATTACTGTAGGTATAAGTGCTACTTTCTTGCAGCATGACTAATACCAGACTACCTGGGTTCAACTTCTGGCTCTGGTTTCTTCAATTTCTTTGTATGTAAATGAGGACAGTAATTATAGTTAAGTTATAAGGTTGATTTGAGACTTATATAGCATACTTAGTACATAGAGCTTAACATAGTACCAGGCACATTGATAGTACTCAGTAAACATTTTGTTATTGATAAATAAAAATTTGTATTATTTTCCTCAATTTGGGATGAAAATAATTTTATTTTAATTAGAATCTTGCTACTTTTAGTGTGAGAATTATTGTTAAAAACAGCAGCCTGACTGGTGGCTCAGCAGTTGAGCATCAGCCTAGGAACGAAGAAGTCGCCGGCTCGATTCCCAGTCAAGGTACATGCCCAGGTTATGAGCTCAATCTAGGGGCGTATAGGAGACAGCCAATCGATGGCTTCCTCTCTCATCGATGTTCCTCTCTCTCTATCCCTCTCCCCCTCTCCCCCTCTCTCTAAAAATCAATAAAAATATATTGTAAAAAATAAAACAAAAAACAGTTGCATAATTTCAAAAGTAGTTTCATGGATCAGAAAAGGATTGGAAAGTTTATAGATATTTTAAAAATTACTTTTATTTTTTTAAGAGATCATATTGAACTCTTAAATAATTTGCCCACTGAAAAATAACAGAGACATATTAAAGAAAATTCAGTTGTTGATCATTTTGAGTCATTTTTGTCTGTTCTATCAAATTTTGCAATGCAGAAAGCTTATCTTGTATTCAGTACAATGATCAATTTAATTGGCTTTTGCAGCATTTAGGATGAGGATGCTACGCCAGGATGGATTTGGCAGTATGAGGAAGGCAAGCTTCAATGTTGATTATAACTCCGCCTCATCTCCATTGTGTTCTTTTCTAAGTATAGACACAGCTTGGTCCTGGCAGAGACATACAGCAAACTTCAATAATAACCTTTGTAAATGTTAAATAAAAGCAAATTAAAGGGCATTGATTCATTAGGAAATAATTTTGTATGAGCAAATTAACTCTTATTTCTGTTAACCCATGTTGAGGAATCACTTACTGTCTCTTGAGTCTTTGGATGCAATTGAACTAGAAATTACACAGTTAAAAGGGCTCTCTATTCTTTAATGGGTGCTTTGGATCAGGGATACATGCTGTTCATTTGAAATTATACTTTTTATATTATACTTTGACATATGGCCAATTTGATTAGCATCAGATAGTGATGTTAACCTAAATTTGCAGAGCAGTTGTCAAAAATGTTCTGAACTTCGTATCTGGAGAAAATTTTCATTACAGATTTTTCAGTTAGTAGTTGGCATTGTGCATGTGTATGTCGCTTCTTCAGACACACCTTTCTGGATCAAATAATTAGTCATTCTACCTCAACAACTTAGCCAGGCAGACAGCCAAACAGCCAATGTATTTTGAGATTTTTTTGTGTCCAATGTGTTTTCCATTTACTTTCTAGTTTGTCTTCTCTGGCTTACCTAGTACCAAAGCAGCCTATGTATCTGAAGTTAGCTTTCTAAAAATTCATTTTAAATGCTTCTTTAGTCAAATTTTAAATTTGATTTTCTGTGTATTTACATAGTACTTACTTGATAATAATTTGTCCCTTCCTTTAAAGTACACTTAAAAAGAAATTCTTGAGCCCAGCTGGCATGGCTCAGCGGTTGAGTGTCGACCTATGAACCAGGAAGTCACAGTTTAATTCCCAGTGTGCGGTGTGCAGGAGGCAGCCAGTCAGTGATTCTCTCATCATTGATGTTTCTATCTCTCTCTCTCTCTCCCTCTCCATTCCTTTCTAATATCAGTAAAAATATATATTAGAAAAATAATAATAAAATAAAAGAAATACTTCAGATTTTTAAAGCCAGCTATCTTTCCTTTTGTTTTTTAAAGACATATTACTACATTAACTACCACTTTCTCAGATTAACTCATTTGTTTGTTCTGTCATATGTTGGGCTAATTATGAATTTGCATTTAATGAGCAGCTATTTCATGCATATTTTTACAGATTTTTTTTTTTAGTATCTTCTACATACTGGATACTGTGCTATATGTTATTTTTGAGATTCTGTAGTCAAATAATTGTAAACCAGCTAGCAAATAATTTAAATTCTTTATTTGTATTATTTGGACACAAAATCAAGAAATAGACTTTTTCCCTCCCACTGTTCAACAACCTTCACTCCATATGGAAACTTAATACATTGGATTTTGAAATATTGTAATTCATAAAGGAATGGGTTGTAAGATCACAATGTCAATCGATTTAGCAGACATTTAGTAAATACCATGTGCTCCCTTGGCAATCATAAATAGGAATTCATCTCTTCCTCTTCTTTCCCATAGTACTTGGGGAAAAAAATCAATCGTTTACATTATTAGAACATTAAACATTTTTTTTACCACCAGCCTTGTTTCTGTGTCAGAACCTCAGTGAAATACAGGGCATTCAAATATCTTACTCTATTTCCCATCACTTCTTGTCTTGAGTCTTAGGTCCTAATATTACTTAACTGCCCATACTTAACCTGCTTTTTTCAAACTATTTCATGTTTGCATTTTTTTCTCATACTATTTCCTTTAAATGAAATGTCCTCCACACCTCTCTTTGAATAATTTTACCACTTCATTTCAAAACTTACTGCATTTCTACCATTTACTGGGTACTGTGTTAATTACATGGATATACATTGGTAGGCAAATCAGTTATGAACCTGAGCTCTTGTAATTTTCAGCTCATATATTAGCTTTTCCAGGAAGCCTTGCCTAAATTCTCATGATGGACTCAGTGCTCCTTTTCTGTGTCCGCAGCATTCTGTTCATTTTATACTGAAACTTACTAATTGCATGCACTTGCTTTAGACTGGATTCTTGAGGATAGGATATTTTGATTCTTTTTTTCCCTCTGGGCCCTATTCAATACCTGATATACAGCAGCCGCTCAATAATTGTTGAGTTATTTTTAAACTATAGATAAATTATATGATCTCTGCCATTAATGTATTCTCATGACTTGCAGCTATGTGTTTCGGCTTGTGTTATTATTTGCATGCATCTCTCTCTTCCATTAAATTGCCAACTTCTGGAAGAATACAGTGCTTTCATATTGGTGTGCACCACCATACCTAATGCCTATACATAGGAACTGTGAAAGTTAAACCCTTAAGAATGATTTTGCTAAATGCTGACTCCTGCCCTAACCGGTTTGGCTCAGTGGATAAAGCATCAGCCTGTGGACTCAAGGGTCCCGGGTTCGATTCCAGTCAAGGGCATGTATGTACCTTGGTTGCAGGCACATTCCTAGTGGGAAGTGTGCAGGAGGCAGCTGATCGATATTTCGCTCTCATCGATGTTTCTAACTCTCTGTCCCTCTCTCTTCCTCTCTGTGAAAAATCAATAAAATACATTTTTTTAAAAATGCTGACTCCTATGAGACCCACCTGGGTGAGCAGTCAGCTAGTGTCTAGAAATATGGAACTTCTTTAATGAGAGGCTGCTAGAGCTTGGCTGTTGAGTGTGCTCAGAAAATGTCTGTTGTCTTTACTCGGCAAATTAGCTGATACTGAAAGGTAACAGAAGTTTTATGGATGTCAGTTTTTGAAAATGAAAATAATCGCATTCTTTAAGGCCTGGTCTGGAGTTGACATGAAGTGCAGAAGCTGTGTAAATGATGACATCAACCAGTGAGGTTACTTGACTGACAGGGAAATTGAGTCCCTCTGCTAGCCATGACAAAATAAAACTTCACTGATGAGTAGAGCCAGACATTTTACTACTTCAGGATACATTTCTGATAGCTAAATATGAATTCACTCATTTTAAAATTTGAGAAATTCATGAGCTTACCAAAATCATTTGAAAAATAGTGTTCTTTTAAATGGGTATTGTGCATGGGTACAGCTCCATTGTTCTGAAATGAATTGGAAGGGATTCTTTGGAGTTTTGAGGAGACACCTAGTATAAATAATTTGGCTGTCATCAGTACATTTTCTTTATGATTAATGAACATACTATGCCCATGGGGCAAGATCAGACTAAAATAGAGAGATTTTTATTCATACATTGTACATTTAGCCAACATTTGCTAATGGTCTGCTATATACTATTAAATCTAAAATGTTTTTACTTTTCCTGCTTCTCATCTCCCTGTCTCCTGCAAAAAACTTACCCATGCTTTATAGTCCTACTCAAAGTCACTTCCTTTAAAAAGCCTTCCTGATTTTTCCCTTCATTTTTATCTTTTCCATGGCACTTGTAAGGAAATGTGAAATTTGCCTTGTGTTATAGCTTCAAGTCCCCTTCATCAGAAGGTAAGCAGTCTGAGGAGAGGGCATTTGGTTCCCTAAAACACCACTGCAGAGCTTTGATTATATTTGCCAAAACCAAAAACCAAGAAAAAAGAAAGAACATAATTCTCATAATATGATTATATAACAAAAAACTGCAATTTATTCAGCAAATATATTTGGGCCAGACATTGTGAGTGGGTTCATGTTAATCATTTCATTAATTTCTTATAACAGTGTTTTTTATGAGTAAAGGAACAAATTTGAGAAGCCAGCTAGCAAACTTGCTTTGACAGCCATTATATTGTGAATCGGAAAGTAGAATTCAGCTATCCAACTCCAAAGTTGATACTCTTAAAACACAACACTGTAGTACTGTATAGTCTCTCAGCTTCAAATAGAACCACCCAAAGAACCAGTGCACCCTATCATTTTCTTTTGTTTTCATTTTTATTAGGACCTTTGGAATATATAATTTAAATAAAATTAAATTTGGTGTACAATATTTAGTAAAACATACAGTCATTAACCTTTTTTCCCTTTTCTTCTTCTTTAGTCAGTAACTCCTTATAACCGGTCAGAAACTAAGCCTTTTATAAAGTGAAGCTCATAAATTTGAGGATGTATTCATTAGCTGTAGAAGAAAACTAGAGATATTAGAGAGATTTATTCTGTCTACCAAAAATGACTACTTGGAAGAACTAAAATAGTGACTGACATTAGAGCAGAAAATAAGTCAGTCACAACTATGAAAGATAAAATCATTACTGAAACCTGTTCTTAATGTGCATTTCTTATTAAATTTAAGCTTTAAATCTTTAAACCTGATCTTACGTGCACTTCTTGTTAAACTTTAAATCTTTGCCAAGTCAAAAGTTTTGGTTTACATGGCTTTGACAATATAAATGAAGTGAATGAACATGAATGAAGGGACTTCTTAAGTGAATGAAAGTCTGAGGCTTTTGCAGTTAAGTACACAATTATGTAGTACTAGAGGCCCAGTGCACGAATTTGTGCACCAGTGGGGTCCCTCGGCCTGGCCTGTGGGATCAGGTGAACTTGGCTCTCAGACATCCCCCGAGGGGTCCCAAATGGCGAGAGGCACAGGCCAGGTCGAGAGACCTCACCAGTGCATGATCGGGGCCGGGGAGGGATATGGGAGGTTGGCCAGCCAGGGAGGGATCACAGGAGGGCTCCAGGGTGTGTTTATTAGCCCATCTCGCTCAGTCCTGATAGGCCAGACCCCAGCAGCAAGCTAACCTACTGGTCAAAGCGTCTTCCCCTTGGTGGTCAGTGCACATTATAGGGAGCAGCTGAGCGGCCTTATTATATCATTAGCATATTACACTTTGATTGGTTGAATGGATGACTGGACCAGACACTTAGCATATTAGGCTTTTATTATATAGAATAAATTTTTAGTCATGAGCTTTATTCTGAAGCTGTGAAGACGGCTAAAGACTGTAATTTTTAAAAATTATTTATTTGAGCCCTGACCGGTTTGGCTCAGTGGATAGAGCGTCAGCCTGCGGACTGAAGAGTCTCAGGTTTGATTCCGGTCAAGGGCATGTACCTTGGTTGTGGGCATATCCCCAGTAGGGGGCGTGCAGAGGCAGCTGATCAATGTTTCTCTCTCTATCCCTCTCCCTTCCTCTCTGTAAAAAATCAATAAAATATATATTTTTAAAAATTACTTATTTGAGATATTGTTATAGAGCTAAATAACTTTGAACCCCAAGGAGATATTCCTTTCTCATCCTTTTTCATTTCTTCTGATTAGGTAGACAGTCTCCATTTGCTACTAACATATCTCCACCACTTCTAACTCTGTGAGTTTTTCTTTTAAAGGGAGAGAAGTAGGCCTTACATTTGGAGTCTAGGGCAGTAAGGATTTCTATTTATGGAAAGTGCTGCTGATTTTTCATCAAGTTCTATTAGACTTCTCACATACTTCAGTTTCCATGCTTCTACTTCTACTTTGTGCTACAGAGATTTAGGATTTTCTTTTCTAATTACTTGATTTAAGTAACAAAACAAACAAAAAAAATATGTGATGAAACTATTGTAGCTATGGCAAATAAGGCCAACAGTAGTCTGGGAGTGGCTGGGAGTTAGAACCAGTGTGCTTGAGTATCTTTGGTTGTTGACCTTCCTAGAATTCAGGGCAGTCTGTTGGACTTCCTCTTGGACAGTATGATTGGTGCAGATTGGACAGATTCCATTGATGTTCACAGGCTACCCAGGTATCATAGGTGACAGCTACAGTTCCTCCACAAAATTTAAGAAAACACAAGTGCCCATGTCCCAGGAAGTTCCCTGTGCTTGTCACTGCTAATATGTCATCTAGCTGATCTAAGACACCTAGATAATGTCTTAGATCTCAACTATTCATTTTTTCTTACATTGCTATACCATCTTGGTTACATCTCTCCTCTCCCCTCTCGCTGGCTTTCTTTCTGGCTTTCTTTTTTCTTTCTTGACTAAGCATTGCCTCCACAGGAAGAAGCCACCAACCAGATGGGAAAAATTGAACAGGGTAATGTTGCAGATTCCACTGGGGAAAGGTAACTGAGCTTGCATGCCCAATAAATCTGCCTCTCTCAAGATCTGGCTGTATTGCTTGGTCAGGTCTATATAGAAAGTTATTTGGGGTCTTTGTGTGCACAGAAATCTGAGAAAACTAAGTGTGGTTCAAGACCTAACGCGTAACTGACCCTGCTCTTCTTTATCCAGTCAAAGAGCCTAAAATAAAACAGAAGCTAAAGAATTTTTATAATAGACTGTTAAATCCTCACCCAAGGATATGTTTGATTTTCGGGGGGAGGGAGGAGGAGAGAAACATTCATAGGTTGCCTTCCATATGTACCCCAACTGGGAATCGTACCCGCAACCTTTTGGTGTATGGACGACGCTCAAACGAACAGAGCCACCAGCTAGGGCCTTTTTATTTATTTATTCTTTTAAATTTACTGTAGTGGATCCAGCTGATAAACCTGAGTAAAAACATATAACTCCTGCTATAATTGGCAATATAATGGCACCTCGTTAATTTAAGATAAGCCACAAATGAAGTGATTAATATTTTACTGTTATCCTGGACAAACCTATAGATAGAATGAGCAGTTACTCAAAAAAATAAATAGAAAACTGTGCATTATCCTTTAAACTTCAAAACACTAAACTAGTTGTTTTACTTTATTATTTTTTTTTTACTTTATTACTTTTAAACTCAACTAATTTCTAGAAAGCAAGTTCTCACTTTATAGTGATTAGTTTAATCCCTGTGTTGTTTTTGATAACTGTAGAATGTACTATACTATATGTTCTGCCCTGCTCCTTGTTTATATAGTTTTAAATCATTTTGTAACCCTTTAAGTAAAAGGTATATTTCTTTGGGGCATAGCTATAAATAGAAGCTATTTTTAGCTTGTTTTCTTCATATACAGAAAACTAGAATTGGAGAAAAAATATAAAAGTAACTAATAATTTTGACTAATACAGTGTTTTATATTTTTTAGGTTTATTACACTTATATTTTACATTTAAAGAATATGTTTTTTTTTAAATTAAGACCTTGATGATCTACTGTAATTTGTATTTAGTGCAATATTTCTTTCAAGATGCCTCCTTGTGATATTATCTTTATAATCTTATTAGAAAAAATTTGGTTGAGCTTTTCATTCTTTTTTTTTTTTATAAAGCCAAAAATGTATACTGAAATATTTTTAAAAATTTCAGAATCTCTACTCCCTTTTCCCTTCAATGTGATGTGCCCTACCTCACTCCCATTTAAGAATCATTGCTCATGTATATTGCTGTAAGAAATAAAAACCCAAGCTGTTCTCTCCCCTTAATCTACATATTGGAAAAACCTCAATTGCTTTAAATTAAATATGTTTTTTATAATATTGATCCTTGGTCAAATCCCATCTTTTTTCTTCATTAATGTGCCCTAAAAGAAACTGCATCTACTAATTTTGCTTTATTATCTGATTATTTATTCCCCCAGTGGGTCCAAAAAAGGTCCCACTGAAGATCTCTGTGCTACATATTTGTTAATATTTAATGCAACTTTCTTGTGATAAGGCAGCATAGGATAACTATGGAACATCAAGATTCTTTGTAATTGAATTAGTTACATCAGTTCAGTGTGGAAATCTATTTTGTTGGAGGTTTTCTTTGTGAAGGGTTGAGGGCAGGTATAGGGGTCCTTTTCCATGAAAACAAATTAGATTTTTTTCTTTCTTATTCTTTTCTCTATTCTTCCTTCTCTTTTTCTTCATTTATGTATTCTGTAAACATTTATAAAACACCTATAATATACAGTAAGTTTTGCCAAGCTTGGATGAGACAAGCATGGTTAGGGAACAGATTCATTGTTAATGGTTTTTGCTTCATCCACAGATCACACAAATAAAGGCAGGTTGTAATGGGGAGAGTTGCTAGGGGCCTGGTGCACAAAGATTCATGCACTGGGGCGGGGGGAGGGGAGGGGGGGTTCCTCAGTCCGACCTGCACCCTCTCCAATCTGGGAGCCCTCAGGGGATCCCTCTCCAATCCGGGAGTTTCTGTCAGTCTTTGCAGTCATATGAGTGAAATGTCTGAGACCCCAACTCAGTTTAGTTTGTTGCTCACAGAATAATAGAGACATTTTTTTTCTTTGCTTCATTGGTGGAGATTTCCTGGAATTTTTAGGATATCTTCCCTTTAATTTTTCCTAGACACTCTGATTTTACTTATGCCTCTCTCCATCCCCCACCACAACAGTAATTTGCTCCAGGCTCACTTTACTCTAGTGTCTAGGAGATTCGTCTGCCATCAGAACTACTATTGCCAGAATTCTTGGTGCTTCCCGCGCTGGGAGTGACTGAGGGAGCCATGGCCCCCCAAGCTTCCAGCTCTCCTGCTCTGCTCTCCACCCGGTGACCAAAGGAGCCATGTCTCCCCCCCACCCCCACCCCCCCACCTCCCCGCCAAGCTGCTGGCTCTTCTGCTTCTGCTCTCCGCCTGGTGCCTGTGTATGCAAATTAACCTGCCATCTTTGTTGGGTTAATTTGCATATTCACTCCTGATTGGCTGGTGAGCATAATGAAGGGACAGTCAATTTATATGTTTCTCTTTTATTATATAGGATTTTTGGTCCCCTTAGGTTCCTGGTTCTTCAAGGGTGTCTTCCCATTGCTTCCCACATTGATTTGAACAAGGTGGGAACTCTCACAGAGTTTGAGAAGTGTTTGTGAAATATTGATTGAATGAATAAATGAATGAATGGATGGATGGATGAATGTGAGAATATAGTAATCACTCATAAAATTATTTAGTAAAATAATTCATTGGTCACTCCCAGTGAAAGTATAAGAATAAATATAGAGAACTCCCTGTAGAAGTAATAGTGAGTGGCCCATGGGAGAGGTATCCTTGTCTATTCTTTACTATCACCTGGGGTGGGGGATAAACTAGTTGGCATATAAGGACCTGCCTGTTGTATTGTTTTGATCAATATTAGCATTTCTCAGGAGAGCCATCTAATAGCATGGGACACAAATTTTTTGCTTGTTTGTTTCAAGATTTTAAAAGATACTTTCCTAAACATCAGAATATTTAATCCTGAAATTAGAGCAATGTATACCAGAACTTACCAAATTAATTTGAAAGTAATGTTATTTTTTTAAAAAAAGAAGTGATGTTCATGGCTACAGCTCCATTGTTCCTGAAATGATTGCTAACAGATTTGGAAGGGATTCTTTGGAATTATATATAATTAGTATGTTTGTCTCCAGTATATTTTAATTGTACTTAGGTCAACTTTAGATGTGGGCTAGTTGGTAAGTCCATTTTCTTTTGTAGTAATGATAGTTATGTACTAGTTTTACTAAGTTTACTGTAGAATTATAAACATGTAGTTGTGCTCCTTCATGGATAATCAAATGACAAGAATTGGGTAGCTTTATTGAACTGTCCGGTTAGAATCAGTGTCATACTTCTATTGTTTCTGTGTTTGACCAAAGGAAAAGGAGGTCAGATTTCATTAACAACCCTCAGTGTGTCCCAGGCATCATGCAGAGTGCTTTAGCTTATTTCATTTAATATTCATAACCCTGTGGCAGTAGTTTTGTTCTTTTTAAATGTTTGAAACTCAGTAATTTTTAAATTACAGCTTTGTTGAGATATAATTCACGTATCAGAAAATTCATCCTTTCAAAGAATATAATTCAGTGGTCTTTAGTATATTCCCACAGTTGTGCAGTCAGCACCATCTAATTTTAGAACATTTTCATAACTACATGAAGAAACCCTGTACCTGTTAGAAATCAGTCCTCATTCCCCCCTCCACACACCCTGGCAGCTACTCATCTACTTGCTGTCACTGTTGATTTGCCTATTGTGGACATTGCATATAAATAGAATCATACACTATGAGGTCTTTTGAGACTTTTTTTTTTCACTTAGCATAGTATTTTCAAGGGTCACCCAAGTTGTAGCATGTGTCAGTACTTAATCCCTTTTTATGCTAAATAATAATCCGCTAGATGGGTAGACTACATTTTATTTATTCATTCATCAGTTGATTGAGATTTGGGGTATTTTTACTTTTATACTATTAATAAATAATATTGTCATGAACATTGGTATACAAGTTTTTATATGAACATGTTTTATTTCCCCCAAGTATGTAATATACCTAGGAGTGGAATTGCTGAGTAATATACCTCTGTTTAATTGAGGAACTGCCAGACTGTTTTCTCAAGTGGCTGCTATGTACCATTTTGAAATCCTACCAATAATTTAATTTCTTCACATCCTTGCCATGAATTTTGTCTTTTTTATTTTTGCCATCTAGTAGGTATAAAAACCTCATTGAGGTTTTAATTTTCATTTCCCTAATAACTAAGTATATTAGGGAACATTATTGTATGTGCTCATTGACTAATTGTATATATTCTTTGGAGAAATGTCTGTTTAAGACTCTACATTAATCTCCGAAATGGAGATAGTAATTCTGGTCTTGCCATATTCTTGAGAGTGATGTATTGGAAGGGTGTATCCTAATGCTCAGCATAGGGCCTAACACTTAAAAGACATTTATTAAATGTTCATTTCTTCTTTCCCATTTTGCCTCTAGTTTCATAGATGAAAAAACTGAGGCTGAGAGAGAGCAAGAGAAATTCATCAGAATTCATATGATATTTAGTTGGTGAATTCTAGATTCAAATCCAGATCTTTGTAGTTCCTACTAGATTAAGGTGACCAGACGTCCTGCTTTTGGCAGGACAGTCCCGATTTGTAACAGTTTGTCCTGCGTCCCGCAGCGTTTTAAAGTCCCGATTACTCTTTGCAATATTTTAAGTAATAATAAAAAAGAAAAAAAAGAACCCCCCAACTCCCTCCCCCCCCATCAGTGGTGTACCTCTTTAAATCTGGTCACCTTATCTAGATTCAACATTATACTCCTCCCAAAATTTCCTCCTTTTTGCCTCTGCTGAGCACCATTCTCCCTGTGAAGTGGCTTCTATAACTAGGTAAATTTAGTTATATGGCTACAGCTGATTTTTATTGACCATTTTGGGTTTTTTTGTAGACACACTAGTGAAGGAACATCTGTCAATTAGGTTCAAATTGACCACTTTTCCTTAACTCTAGAGAAAGAAAAGAGAGAAATCTTTCTTCACAAAAGCAGAAACCTCTACTCTTGGTAGATTTTCCTAATTTAATTTCTGTAGGATCTGTTATCAGGGACCCAATTGAGGAGTACATTGACCAGCAGCTGCAATTAATTGTTAGTTATCATAAGTAGGCTATCAGTTTTTTGTGAAATATTTTTTTAAAAAAGTGTTGGGATCAGTACTATTTCTGAACTGAGACTAGAGCATTAAAGAGATTAACTGTCTTCTGATTTTTATACTTTCAAATTAATGTTTTCATTTTTAATATTAAATGATAACAAAAATGGATTGCTTATTGTGTGTTAGGTATGTTGCTAAGAACTAATGTATAGCTCACCTAATCTTAATAACAACCTTTGAGGTGTAGATATTGCCTATATTATTATTCATCTTTTTCAAATCAAGAAATTGAGATTTAGAGAGTTTAGTAACTGGTCTGAAAGTCACAAAATTAGTAACTTATGGGACTGGCATTTAAACCAAATACTGTCTTAATCTAGAGCTGCTCTCTTAATCTTTCTCTATATTATCTTTAAATACTATTTTGTATTGACAGTGATTAAAAAGTGAAAGTCCGTTTTTTTACTTTGCTTTTCAAGGCATTATTGTCAGGTATGTTTTTAATAATATGTCTCCTGTGTCTTTGGGGGAAAGGTTTAGTCATAGTTGCTTTTATTACGAATTGAACTTGGAATCAAGGAAGAAAGAAAGAAAATTTGTTTTGGTGGACACCCAAGATATGTCTGATGGTAGCATGCTATTCAGTCCTTCCTGCTGATTTGCTGAGGCCAGTCGCCACTCTTTATTGCCATATTTTTCTATTAAATGAGTTTACTCCTCATTGTTTTTAGCTTTAGAGCTATTGCAAGGATTGCTTCGCCTCTATGTGAGATACTTCAAAAAGCTGTAACCTAAGGTTAATTGGAAAGGTTTTATGCTCCTTTTTAGTTGTGTCGTTTAGGTATAGAGGTGGTAATATGATAAATTTTGGTATTGTTAGTCTGTTCAGGAAGCAAGCAAACGTCAACTCAAATGTTGATTATTTTACTCACGATTCTATAAACCAAAGAAATGGTTGCCTTTTGTGTCTTTATAAGAGTGACCACATATCATCCATTTAAAATTATTGTTTGTTCATTATAATAATAAATATGTTTTATTATGCTTTCCTGCTAGACTTTTGGAATTAGCACACCTGATCTCTATTCATTCTACATGGAACTCTGAAAACTTCTAGATAGAGCCTTTAAAGATGTCAAGTCACAAAGGGAGATCAAAATTCCGAGAGATTTTCAAGTCCTCTCTAATCAGGTCACTCTGCAAATTAATAAATTGAAGTCAGCAGCATTATCTGATAAGAAGAAGGCTACACAACTGATTAGTGACAACCTGAAGCAGAATCCTAGTCTTATGACTTGAGTCTTGTGTCCTCTTCTAGTTTACCATTTGGAAAGAAGTTAGGCCCGCTTTTAAAGTAAATGCTACATACTAAACTACCAGTGAGATGATCTTACCAGTTATTTTTGTGGAATAATAATACCTTCCTTTTACTAATCAGATTTTTTTTTCAAAAGAAATCTATTTTCATAGAATGTATACATTCTTTACTTTAGACTGTAGAAGAGATAGTCACTGTTATCCTCATCTGTCAAAGCATGATATTCATTAGATTTTCTGTATGGATCCTTTTGAGAGATAAAGTGATGCAAATATTAGCATCAAAAATTAATCACTCAAGCCAACTTTTAGTGCTGTCAGATGCTCAGTGTAGACTTTGCTACATATCTTGCACTAGTTTCCACATGAACTCTGGCTCCAGTGATTGATGTTCCCAGTAGGATCTAAGGACCTGTAAGGTTTCAAACTGCCCTCTGAATTATCAAGAAATCTGCTGTTTAAAGATAGGTATATGCTTAGCCTTGTTCCACCAAGGATTTGAGTTGACTAGTGTGCTTTTTTAGAATGAAGCACATTTTTCTTGGGTTTTCTTTTTAAATTAGGTCATCTCTATGTGATGTATGGTGAATCAGTTATTAAAAAATGTTTAGTTATTCAAGATACCCCTGCCTAAACATCTCTGATGCGAGTCAACAGGAGCTCTCTGAATGCTATCTAACAGAGAATGGAGCTATAGCAATATTGGAATTATAGCAGTGTTTGCTAGAAATTGTTCTATCTATCTTCTCTTGTAATTACATGCATTGTACAGAGTCTCCCCTCAAGCCCTGGAAAAATGTGAGGAAAACAAAGCCAATGAATATCCATTTAAGTTTTATTCATGATCACCTAATATTTATTTGCAGTTAGGTTATTTTAGAAAGATGTGGAGCCTTTTTATCCGTCATACACAGTTACCAACTTCCCTTTTTATTTTACCTTCTTTTGTCCTTTATCCCTTCCAGCATACTATTGTTTAACAGTTGCTTTGTATAACATACAAGCCTTGCATGCCAATTTTGATGTGGCAGAATGAATCACGTTGCCATTGATCTTAGCCTGAACAGAACAGCCATCTTCAAATAGGAATAAGTTTCTAGCTTCAGGTTGTTTCAGCCCTGCATGCTTTGCCTAGCCTGCTGTGTAAAGTCAGTTGCTTCACTCCAAACAGCTCTGTATTAATATGCACAACATGACCATTTGCAGTAGAAGGTTATTACAATGCTAGTTTGTATCCTCTAGTGAATGAAATGATGTGTGATTATGAAGTCATCAGGCATGGACCAGTAAGACTCCAGAGAGCTTGCCCCCTCCGAGGTCCTTGGGGTGCCATTGATTGGTGGCCATGTGTTTGTGCCCGATAGACTGTGAAATGGTGTGTTGCTACACGGCTGTGTTGCACCTGCGCCCCACCGAGGTGATTGATTGGTTTGGTCATGTGGAATGTTCCCATCTGGTCTGCAGTAATGTGTGTTTTTTTTGTGTGTGTTTTTTTTCATCTGTGAATAGCAAGTGCTGGCTGGGTAGTTACAGAAAACAGTTTCAGAAGCTAAATAATCCTCTTCCTCAAAGAATAAATTGAGATTTGAAGGAGTTTGTTTTTGCTTGCCTTGTTTTTATGAAAGTAGTCGTTTTCCATCAGTTTCTTACCCCTTCTCTCTAGGATGTTATACTCCTTTCTCTTTTGACCTGTTTTCACCTCCTTCTCATAATGGATTAAAATGTACTTTATATATTTCTAATTTGTACAAGTCTAAAATTTTTTTTCTTTTTGTTGTTCTGACATGCCACTTGAGGTTGTTCACAGTTTTTGAAAAGATGGTTTCTATGATCATAATTGGATTATCAAAATACTGATATATTTTTAAGCCTTCATTTAACCTCACAAAAAGTAGTGGTTTATTTATTGAAAACTACTGATGTTGCAGTTTAAATGTCAAGAAATTATTTATTAGGTTCTTTTTTTAAAAGATTCTATAGTTATATTGGGCGGTCTTGTTTGATATTTCTTAATCTTAGTCCTTTTTCATAATTGATCT
This sequence comes from Murina feae, assembly GCA_004026665.1. Classification (NCBI taxonomy): domain Eukaryota; kingdom Metazoa; phylum Chordata; class Mammalia; order Chiroptera; family Vespertilionidae; genus Murina; species Murina feae. Next base: position 13,210 of record PVJC01000695.1, on the reverse strand, counting down.
ATTCATTCCACCTAATGACTAATTACATATCAGAGCACATCATCAGCCACATTCATCATAGTAGAATGTAATAATCAATGACATTTCAACAAAGGAAAAAATAAATATGCAAATAAGGCCTCATTAACATTTGCATGAGTTGTTTGAATAATCGCGTTGCTGACAAGGCTGTAATTAACAGAAATTGATGCTGAGTTCAGTATTTGATAGTGTGTTTTCTCAGCGTTTTATTGTTGTCACTGCGGGGGCTGAAATGAAGTTCTGCTCTACTTGTACCTTGACTGGAGTTTGATGTGCTGGGCTGTGCCAGGTACCAAAGGCTTGATTCATCTGTGACCTATACTTAACACATATAAAGACACTTTGTTTAAATTGCCTTAGTTTTTAATGAAGCCACTGTTAGATTTTAGCAGTTATGAGACAACTGTAAAAAGAAAACAAACATGAAAATTCAAATCACTCATTATTTTCCTTGAACTGCTTATGAATCAATACTGTAAGACTTTAGGTTCATGGCATGGAAAATTGATGTCATTAAACTTTGTTTTTTTCCTAAATATAGCCAGGTGGATCACTGTTAAGAAGTTGGAGCTTACTGTAATTGAAAATCACTTAGAAAAAAAATCTAATTATACAATGTACAGGGTTGTGTGTTTTTTTGTTTTGTTTTAATAATTCTGCACCCCCACATTCTTTCTCCTTTTCCTGTACTGTTTCCTGTTTTTGTCATGGATATTAACTGAAATGCACTAAACACAATAAAGCTGTTTATGTCAGTTTTTTTGGATGACTGCAAGTGCTGATTATAACAAGTTTAAGGAATTTCCTTTGTTGAATGTGTACCCGTGCCATATGGCTCAACATGGAACATTAACTTGACAGGGATAATGGATTGTGGTATATGGAGACAATTTTGCCTGCAGCTTTACTATAACTCATTCTGGTTGGGGATCACAGGTTTATAGTATGGGATGCAGCAAACATCCAGATGGATTTACTTTACATAAAAGAGTTGCATTTCTTTGTATTTCCTCCATGTAATTGGAAAAAGAACATTTTTTAAAGAAGCAAAATATAAAGAAGTAAACAAAGAAGGAAAGATAGTTCAAAAAAGAAAAATAGATTCTGTGCAGTCTTTTATAAAATGCTATGCAGTAGACTATTTCTGTGTGTGTGCATATTACTTTAAAATTATGGTTTACATAGGCTTATGTTTATTATTTTTAGGGCAATGTCTAAAATGAGTTTCACTTTTTTAAAACTAGAGAATTATCTGTATTAACCTTCTTATATCCTTATGTTTCAGATTTAAAGACCTGAAGGAGCAAGCAGTGTCATTTCTAAAATTGTTTTAGTAATGTTTAAACAGCAGCCCTCCCTGAAATAAACTGTAATTATAAGTTTTAAGATAGAAAGCCTTTTTAAAAATGTCTTCAGTTTTTCAACTGAAATATGTTACATGTAGTAGTAGAAGAAACGGTTTGAAGTTCTATTAAATAGTTGTAAAACAAAATTACTAACCTTTAGGTTTTTTCTTTTTATATGTATCCCTGATTTATCTGGTGAAATAGGAAAACAAACTAAAAGTCACTTTGGTAAAATGAGCAGTGTAACTAAAGGTTAGTCACCTATATGTGTTGATGTTAAGAATGGGCAGAAAATGTGGGACTTTTTTTTAATGAAATAGTCTTGTGCTAAGAAACTGCTTTACTTCATGTATTTTCAGTTTCTTTTGCAATAATTTAGATTTTTTTTTTATTTTTCACTTTGTATGTAGGTGAAATGTAGAACTGATGTTATGTTATCACTGTGTAGATAAGTAGTTCTAAGAGAGTCTGTCTAAAGAAAATCATCGATCAATAATTTTGAGCTAGAATGTCTTTGATAAAGTAGGTAATGTGCCATCCCTGAGCACAGGGTGTAAAAGAAATGTATCTTTTTGCACCGTCTAAATTCTAACACTCAAATTACTGCCTGACATATTTGAAGTTTACTTTGAGTATCTAAGACATATACAAAAGTCAAAGGCTGGAGTTTTTAACCATATAAGTTGGAAAGAAGCTAGGCTGAGAGACGAGGTGGAATACTAAGCTGTTTTGTTGTGGTAGTTTGATTTGGTTTGGTTGCTGTGGAGAAACATTTTCTCTTTATGCTTGTTATGAAGTCACATTGACCTATCAGAACCATGGATTGAAGATTTGAACTTAAAAAAAAATTATCCTCATGACATAATTGTCACATCTTTTAACAAATCAATAGGTATTTCTTATCTCTGCACTCCAAAGATATCGGTTCCTAGTGTGCCATACTTAGCATATGCTTATAAATAAAGTAATACTTTCTAGCATTTAAAATGTCATTTTCATAGAATATATGTGAATGAGTAATGAAATAATGTTCTTTTTTCACTTTGGTAAAAGTTTGACACTTAAGTAGGAAGGCTTTTATTGTATTACTAGAGGCCTGGTGCACAAAAATTGGGGCACTTGGGCGGGGGTCCCTCAGCCTGGCCTGTGCCCTCTCATAGTCTGGGACCCTTGGGGGATGTCCACCTGCTGGCTTAGGCCCGCTCCTCAGGGGGAACGAGCCTAAGCTGGCAGTCAGACATTCCTCTGGTAGCTCGGGAGCCCTCAAGGAATGTCCACTTGTCAGCGGGGAGCAGGCCTAAGCTGCAGTCGGACATCCTTAGTGCTGCTGAGGAGGTGGGAGAGGCTCCCACCACCAGGGCTATGCATGCAGCTGTCAGCCTGGCTTGTGGCAGAGCAGAGCTCCCCCTGTGGGAGCGCACTGACCACTAGGAGGCAGCTCCTGCATTGAGCATCTGCCCCCTGGTGGTCAGTGTGTGTCATAGTGACCAGTCATTCCTAGTCGTTCTGTTAGGGTCAATTTGCATATTATCCTTTCATTATATATAGAATAGAGGCCTGGTACACGGGTGGGGGCTGGCTGGCTTGCCCTGATGGGTGTCTTGGATCAGGATTGGGGTCCCGTTGGGGTTCCTGGCCAGCCTCGGTGAAGGGCTGAGGGCCGTTTTCAGACTGGCCACACCCCCTTCAGAGTGGGGGTCCCTGCTGTAGTGCCTGGCCAGCCTGGTTGAGGGGCTGATGGCTATTTACAGGCTGGCCAAGCCCCCCATGGAAACCCTCACCCCATGAGGGTGTGGCCAGCCTAGGTAAGGGGCTGATGGCTTTTTGCAGGCTGGCATGGCCCCCAGCAACCCAAGCTCCCAGTGAGGCTGGCTAGAAGCAGGTATCTAGGATTTATTTATCTTCTATAATTGAAACTTTGTTGCCTTGAGTGGAGGCCACAGCCAGCCAGGGCAGGCGGGAAGCTTGGCTTCCTCCATCACCAGGGTAACCAAGCCTCCTGCTTGCTCCAGTTCCCTGGATGCTGGTCACCATCTTGGTTGGGTTAATTTGCATATAGTCACTCTGATTGGCTGGTGGACATGGCTTGGGGTGTAGCAGAGTGACACCAATTTACATGTTTCTCTTTTATTATATTAGGTTATATTAGATTTTGAAAAATCTATAATAGTCAAAGAAAACATTTGTAGAAATTGAAAACATAAATTGTGTCTAAAATACTATTCCTAAAATTAATTTTTCATTACTTGGGAATACTGGAATAGTAGAATTTATGTAGTCTAACCACTGATATTTAGTGATAATGGCATTGCCTCTATACTACAGTGGCACTGCAACTGCTATCTAGATTTGTTTAAATTGTAGAGTATGAGAGCTTTGCAAAAGTTTTTGTTTGCAGAAGTTACAGTTCTGAGGTACTGTGCTTTTCTCCAGTGACAGAAAGTGTTCATCATGAAGAAGAATTTCTTAAAAGAATATTATCACCAGTTCTACTTTTTCTTCTCTTTCCAGCAGCCTATCTTTAAGCCACTCCTTTCCTTGATAGCACTCCATCATAGAGAACAGAGAATCTGAAAGGAAAAGGAGCTCAATATTTCTCTTTCTTTTTACTTGTTAGCATCATTGGATGACTAAATTTTCCTAAGATGGGACTTTGATGCCCATGTCTAAAATAACACACTAGCACTGAGGGTTTCTGTTATTCGTGTTTTTTCCCTTAACACTGTTTTTATGTAGTTTGCAACTGACTCTCAGTGCTTAAATCAGATTTTCAAGAGTTTTCCCCAAAGCTTGGAATGTGCCTTAAGGCCTCTTTCTCTTACACTGTAGTTAACAAAAATCTTTGTGAATCAGTGCACTAGGGATTGGTTGGGGAATCTGCTGCCTCCAGTGGAAGTTCAGGCAACTGCAGCTGCTGCCCCAGACAACAAGTACAGCACAAACAATAACCAGACCTATTTCATATCTAAACCATACCAAATGGTAAAGTTGTGTAGGGTTATTTATGCATGTAACCTGTTAAGCCATTCTAGCAGTTATTTCTAGGGAAAAAGGCAGCTACTTATTTTAGAAATAACATTATTAAAGGAATTCATTAGGCTTGGAATAGAATAGGCAAAAGGAAGATGAGGTTGGAAGAGGCCTAATGATGTTTATTAGGATTAAAAGATAAAAAGAAAGTGGCCAAGTATTATTGTTATTTATGTATACACAAGTTATAAACCATTAAAATAGTCTCTTTTTTTAGATGCATACTACAAGTTGATGCATTAGATTACTAAGACTTATATTGTTAAATGATCAAAATTCTAGATTTAGAATATTATAACTAAGTAGGACCCAGCGCATGATTTGAAATCATGTGCGGCGCCACTTTGCCTTGACACCTGAACCTCTCCACGCAGAGCCCCAGCATGCCTGGCCCAGGCTCCAAACCCTCTAGCCTTTTCTGGCCACTTCAGTCCCCACCCTTGGGTCTCTCCAGTTGCCTAGGGCTGGTCCCGCCTTCTCTGGACGCCTCCCCGATTCCTTCCAGTCTCAGGAGTAACGCAGCGGCACTGCCCCGTCATGGCGCCAGAGGAGAATGTGGAAGCCTCCTGCCTGCTGCGCTGTGCTCCTTCCCATGGCAGAAGGTCTGCTGAGCACTCAGTGTGTGAGTAGTGGGTGGTGAAGGACTGGTGAGGGAGGCACTATGTCACCCCTGCCCTCCCTGGCAGAGGATGGTCCTGCCATCTCCAGAGCAACACCCCAGCTAATATGCTAATGACCTAGTCATTACCATTAAGGCATTTCGACCATTAGCATATTAGTTCTTCATTAGTATAGATGTTTCTGATATTGGGAAGCTTTAAGTATATAAGTGAATATATGATTATACTAGAGGTCCGGTGCACAAATTTGTGCACCAGTGGGGTCCCTCGGCCTGGCCTGTAGGATTGGGCTGAAACCGGCTCTCCAACATCCCCCGAGGGGTCCCAGATTGCAAGAGGGTGCAAGCCAGGCAGAGGGACCCCACCAGTGCATGATCGGGGCCGAGGAATGACGCGAGAGGTTGGCCAGTGGGGAGTGCCAGGAGGAGGGCTCCAGGGCATGTCTGGCCTGTCTCACTCAATCCCAATCAGCTGGGATTACCTACCAGGCAGAGCGTCTGCCCCCTGGTGGTCAGTGCACATCATAATGAGCAGTTGAGTGGCCTTAGCATATCATTAGCATATTATGCTTTGATTGGTTGAACGGACTACTGGATGACTGGACACTTAGCATATTAGGCTTTTATTATATAGGATTAACTAATAGTTAAGGTCATTTTCCCCATTTCAGTTGAAAATTTGAGTTCAAATTTAAGCTTTATAGTTTCCAAAAAGACCTTGAAAGGTCCTATAGCTAAGATCGTGATTAGATTGTCCCAAACACATGAAAATTACTCTCTCTCTGCCCATCTCAATCTTTCTGTTTTTCTCCTCCATTCCTTGTCTCGAGCTGCTCATCTCCTTCAAAAGCCTTTCTTGTGCTTTGGTATTCTCTTCCCTTAAATACTTACTTTCCCCAGCTTTCAAATTTTTTTTTATTCATACGCACCACAAAGAATAATGATCTTTGATAACTTATTTTGTGACAATTACATACACTGAATTTCAAAAACAAATGCCTAATGTCCAATCATGGATATTTTTTGAAATCTTAATATAACCAGCTTTCCACTACCTATATTTCTCTGCCTCCTTATAGTTTAAGAATATTCGCAGTGGTTCTGATCATTGAGAGCAGAAGATAGATTCTCTGGACTAGGCATACTTTAGTGAATCTTAGTAGTTTTTCCTGGAAAAATTAGTGCCACTCACCATGCAGAGCTTTGCTCCTGAATCATAGCTAAACCATTCAAGAAACCTTAATATACTTTGCCCTCTTTTATGTGCCACCATTAAAAATGTCTTATGTTTATGTCTTTAAATTAAAACCCCAAAATGTTAGTGGATTACAGCTTTGGATGTACTCAGAGAGGAAAGTATACTTGCTATTTTAGTACATTTTGAGGTGCTATAACAAAATACCACAAACTGGGTTCCTTATGAACAACAAACATTTCAGTTCTAGAGGCTAGGATATCAGGGTACCAACTTGTTTGAAGGAGGGATCTCCTCTAGATTGCAGATTTTTCATTGTATCCTTACATGATGAAAAGGGGGCTAAGGAGCTATGCCAGGCTTTCTATAAGGGCATTAATCCCATTCATGAGGACTCTGCCCTCATGACCTAATCACCTCCCAAAGGTCCAACCTCCTAATACCATCACTTTGTGAATTAGGTTTCAACATATAAATTTTAGGGAGACACAAACATTCAGACCTTAGCATTTGTCTTAATATCTAGAAGCCAGGAATATTCAAGCATGTGTTATGGTAGACTCACAAGAAAAAGTAATATTAACAAAAAAAGCTTTATATGTGTTTTCATTGTCTACCATAATGTCACTATAAAAAATTTGGAAGTTAATAAACCAAAGGAGGCAGTAAACTTCACTCTTAATTTCATTGTCAATCAGTGTTAACATTTGGAGTATAGAAGTCCTCTTTACCACAGGAATGTGACAGGTAGTTTGTTAAAAATAGTTTATTTCTACAAAAAAATTAACAACAAAATTACCATATGATTCAGCAGTTCCACTAATGAGCACATACACCCCAAAATTAAAAGCAGAGTCTTGAGGTTTTGTGCACCCTATGTTCAGACCTGTATTATTTACAGTAGTCAAAAGATGGAAGCATTCCATATGTATATTGATGGAAAATAGATAAAATGTAGTATATACATACAACGGAATACTATTAAGCCTGAAAAGAAAGAAAATTCTGACACATGCTCTAATGTATATGAACCTTGGGGGCATTATGCTAACTAAAATAAGCCAGTCACAAAAAGACAAATACTGTATAATTACACTTTTATGAAGTACCTTGAGTAGTAAAATTCATAGAGACAGAAAATAGAATGGTGATTTGCTAAGGACTGGGAAGAGTGGGAGCAGGAATGGAGAATTATTTAATGGTTATAAAATTTTAGCTTTGCAAGATGAAAAGAGTTCTAAAGATTAGTTATACAACAATATAATTGTACTTAACATTGTACTGAATTATATACTAAACTAGAGGCCCATTGCAGAAAGATTCCTGCAAGAATAGGGCTTCTTGAGCCGGAGCGAAGCAGAGAAGGGAGCGAAGCCCACCAAGGCAGGCTTCGCTCCATTCTCTGCTGCCTCGCTTCCTCCCATCTTTGCTGCCTCAGCTCCCTCCCTTCTCTGTCACTTTGCTCCCTCCCATCTCCACAGTCTCTGCTGCCTCGCTTCCTCCTGTCTCTGCTGCCTCCCATCTCTGCTGCCTCACTCCCTCCTGTCTATGCTGCCTCGCTCCCTCCGGTCTCCACTGCTTCGATCCCTACCTTGATCCCTCCCTTCTCTGACGCTTGGCTCCCTTTACAGCACTTGGCTTCCTTCTAGGCTGTCTTCAGTCTTAGCTCCGTGCCTGTGTATACAAATTAACTGCCATCTTGGCTGGGTTAATTTGCATATGGTTGCTCTGATTGGCTGATGGGCGTGGCTTGGCTGATGGGCATGGCTTAGGTGTCTCGGAGTGATGGTTAATTTACATATTACTGTCTTATTAGATTAGATGGTTAAGATGACAAATATTATGTTATGTGCATTTTACCACAATTTAAAACACAGACTATTCATTGAAACAGATATCCTTTATAATAAAAGGCTAATATGCAAATCAAATGGCGGAACGACTGGTCGCTATGACACACACTGACCACTAGGGGGCAGACGTTCAATGCAAGAGCTGCCCCCTGGTGGTCAGTGCACTCCCATAGCTCAGCCCAGAAGCTCTGAGCCAGGCTCACGGCTGGTGAGTGAAGTGGCAGCACCAAGGATGTCCGACTGTGGGCTTAGGCTTGCTCCTTGCAGGAGGTGAGCCTAAGCCGTCAGTTGGACATATCCCACAGGCTCCTGGACTGTGAGAGGGTGCAGGCTGGTCTGAGGGACACCCCTCCTCCCCCCCCCCCCCCCCCCGACTGCATGAATTTCATTCACCGGGCCTCTAGTAAAACATTTAAATGTACATTCAATCACTAGTCTTTTGAAGTGGAGACAGGCCTGCCTTTAATAAAGGGGGCAATTTGATTGGGTTGAAGATTACTTTTCCTGCTTAAATCACACCTATAGTTCACCATCTGAAAATCATAGATGGTGAATTAAAAGTGTAGCTTAAGCAAGAAAAATAATGTACTAAGGTATAATATTAAGCAAAATTTTTAATATTTTTAGATCAATTCCTTAGATTTTTATGATACCCCCATATTTTGCAGTTGTCTAGTTACCATAAAATTGGATGATAATTTTTCCTTTTGCACACTTTTTTATAGGTAAGAATTTATCTCTTTCAATCTTGTATTTGGATGTTTCACTTAATATCTTACAATAATAAAAGTGTATTATGCTAGTCAAACTGGTCGTCCTTCTGGACGAAGCCGGAGCTATGAGGGAAGCCCAAGTCCTGGGTGCTAGAGGGAAGCCAGTGCTGGCAGCCAAAGGAAGGAAGGCCTACTCTTGCACAAATTTTGTGCATCTGGCCTCTAGTTATGTAATAAGCACTTACCATAAAAATAATTTTGAATGGCTGTAGGGTAATCTCTCATTTGTATATCATAAGATTTTGTCCACTCTTCACTTTTTATTGGCAATTTAAATTATTTATAAACAGTTCTGTATTGAACCTCTTTTATGTGCAAAGTTTTGTCTGTCCTAACTTGGTTAATTCTATAGAATAAATTTCTAATAATTAAAAAAATGCTTCATCAGAAAGTGTTTTCTTAGATGACTCTACTATACGCATTTTGTTATTGATATATCTGATAAACATAAAATCATTCATTATATTCTCTCCAAACCCAGGTATTGAGGAGCACTTATTGTCTGACATATGAATTAAGTCCTAAGTAGATATGTGTTGAATATACAATGCCAAGGGTTATGGTTATTAACATAAAGATATTCTTTCACTAATGCCACATGGATGGGTAATAGATTACCAGATTGGAAAGGACTTTAAATGATTCATAATCCAACAACCAGTAGTACTTTAATCTCCTTTTATTTAACAAACTAGAGGCCTGTTGCACGAAATTCATGCACAGAGTGGGGGTGGGGGATAGTGGTGGTGTCCCTCAGACCAACCTGCACCCTTTCCAATCTGGGACACCTTGAGGGATGTCTGACTTCGGGTCTAAACGGGCAGTTGGAGATCCCTTTCACAGTCCAGGACTGCTGGCTCCCAACCTCTCGCCTGGCGATTGCCCCTAACCACTCCCCTGCCAGCCTAATCAATGCCTAACTGCTCACGTGCTGGCCTGATTGCCCCCAACTGTCCTCCCCTGCAGGCCTGGGTCCTCCTAACTGCCCTCCTCTTCAGGCCTGGGTCCTCACCAATTGCCCTCCTCTGCCAGCCTGGTTCCCCCCAACTGTCCTCCCCTGTAGGTCTGGGTCCCTCCCAACTGCCCTCCTCTGCCATCCTGGTCCCCTCCCAACTGTCCTCCCCTGCCGGCCTGGGCCCCCCCCCCCCCAACAGTCCTCCCCTGCAGGCCATCTTGTTGCGGCCATCTTTGACCACATGGGAGAAGCCATCTTGTCATGGTCAATTTGCATATTACTCTTTTATTAGATAGGATATTTGTAAATCAAGTGCTTGAAACACTAGGCATTGTTTTAAGGACTGGAGAAACAAAGGGAACAAGATTGATAAAATCCCTACATTTATGGAGCTAATACCTAATAATAAAACTTTCCATATCTTAGAGGTTGTTGATTACAAAGTACCATCCTATCTAATAAAGGAGTAATATGCAAAGTAGACATCACTCCGTCACAAAGATAGCGGCACCCATAGCCACAAGATGGTGGTGCCCAGTCCAGCTCAGCTCTGCCACTGAAGTGGTCAGGCCTGTTAGCCAGGCAGGTGGGAGGGGGGAAGGCAGGGGCCCCAAGGGGGGAACAGTCGATCAGAGGGGACTGGGGGTCCCCTTCCCAGGCCAGAGGCCTCAGGCATGGGTAAGGGCGGAACCAGTGATTGAAGGGGCCAGGGGCAGAGCTGGTGATCAGAGGGGTATTAGGGTGCCCTACCCAGGCATAAGGCCTGAGCCAGAGGCCTCAGGCTTGGGCAGGGGCAAAGTCAGAGATCGCAGGGGCCTGGGCTCCTCAGAGCCAGCAATTGGAGGGACAGGGGTGGAGCCTGTGATCTGGGCACCTGTGGAGCCAGCAAAGCAGGAGTCTGGGAGTCCCCTGCCCAGGCCTGTAGCCTTGGCCAGAGGCTTCAGTGGAGCAGGGGTGGAGCCTGAGATCTCAGGGCCTGGGCAGGGGCAGAGCCAGTGATCAGAGGGCCTGGGCTCTGTGAAGCCAGTGATCAGAGGGGCTTGGGGGTCTTCTGCCCAGGCCTGCATCCTCATCCAGAGGTTAACGGCCTGGGCAGAAGTGGAGCTAGGATTGGAGGGGCAGGGGTGGAGCCTGGTGATCAGAATGAACTACAGAAGAAACACCTTTTCTTACTGCTCTGTGGCTAAGCTCCCTGTATGCCACTGGTAATATTCTTAGTAACTTGGGTAATAAGAATCCCTAAAGGCGATCTAGGGTTTTTCCACCACACTCTTGGAGAAAAAAAATGAAGGTCCACTGCTGGAGTGCTAAGGAATGTCATATCCTGCCCTTAGCCAGTTTGGCTCAGTGCATAATGCCTCAGCCTGCCGACTGCAGGGTCTGGGTTCAATTCTGACCAAGGGCATGTACCTAGGTTGCAGGCTTCTCCTTGGCTGGGGCCCAGATCAGGGCATATGCAGGAGGTAACCGATCAAAGTGTTCCTCTCACTTTGATGTTTCTCTCTGTTTTTCCCTTCTCTTCCACATTCTCTAAAAATCAGTGGAATCATATCCTCAGGTGAGGATAAAAAAGAAAGAAAGAAAGGTCATATCCTGTGAAAGACACATCTTGAAAATGCCTAAAGAAAGTTGTCATTTTTTTCATGGTAAAGGGACTGGAGTCTGTGTTGATGAAAACACCTTGGTGGCTGCGGTGACTGGCAGTGGCTGCAGCAGCGGGGTGATGGGGCTAGTGGCTTCCCCTGATTAGCCTGTTCACCTTCCATAAAGGAATGCCAGACTGGGGCTTAGGCCTGCTCTTTAAGGGGATCTGGGAGCGGGCCTAAGCCATCAGTAGGACACCCCCTGAGGGCTCCCAATATGTGAGAGAGGGCAGGCTGGGCTGAGGAACCCCCCCCCCCCACAGTGCACAAATTTCATGCACCGGGCCCCTAGTGTACTTATAACACAAAACATGTATTAAGTATTTCTTTGTGACAGCCACTAAGCCTTTTGTGTATACAAATACATTACATTCACACAGCAATTCTACATAATAGACATAAGTGTTTTTATTTTACATATGGGGGAACTGGGGTAATTAATTTACTCAGAATTGACAGTTTACATAGCAAACTCAGGTCTTTGTGATTCCACAACCTGTGCTTTTCACCAGTATATGTGACTTCTGACTCCAAGTCCAATACTCTCCTTTTTACTCTTTTGCCTGCTTTTACATCTCCATGAAGGTGTTGTCCAACTTATGCTTTGAATATCTTCAATAATGTAGTACTTACTTTCCCCCAAGGCAGTTATTTAATCTTTGAGTATCTCTGTTAGAACTGTATGCTTTATAATATGCTTAAAATACAAAATCTGTCTCCCTAGAATTTTCCTGTTTTGGCCCTAGCTATGCTCTGGGGATCACACCAAACTATGACATCTCCAGATATTTAAAATAAGGCTATCACCCTTTCTTCTCCAGAAATATTTCTCCACTCAAAACCCATGATTTTAAATGTTTTTATTGTCTCAGTCATTCTCTGTGAACAACTTTTAGATTGCTTTTAGCTTTCTTAACTGTGGGCCCAGAAGTTGTTGCATTGCCTCCACATGTAGAGAAAAGACAAACTCTCTTACTAATGTAGTAGAAGCTTTACTTTTTTTCAGAATTAAAACAACAAAAAAAGATTAGATTGGAACCTGAATGTGGAGAGCTTGGAATGTCACAATTTTTAAAGAATGGCTGTTGTATGCCATGCATTGGGAAATTTTCATTAATTTTGAATAGTGGAATGTAGGGAAGAAACTGCTCTTGAATATAAGTTTATTATCAATGTACTAGAGCTTGATGCACGAATCCATGCATCTATGGGGTCCCTCGGCCTGGCCTGTGGGGATCAGACAAAAACCCGCTCTCCGACATCCCCCGAGAGGTCCCCGATTGTGAAAGGATGCAGGCCAGGCCAAGGGACCCCACTGGTGCATGATTAAGACCGGAGGGACCGCGGAGGTTGACCAGCTGGGGAAGGATCTCAGGAGGGCTCCAGAACATGTCTGGTCTCTCTCACCCAGTTCTGATTGGTCGGAACTCAGCAGCAAGCTAACCTACTCATCGGAGCATCTGTCCCTTGGTAGTCAATGTGTGTCATAGTGAATGGTCAAAGGGTCAGACATTTAGCATATTAGCCTTTTATTATATAGGACTAGAGGCCCGGTGCACGAAATTTGTTCAAGGGGCTTGGCCCTCGCAGCTCTGGCCAGCTCTTGCAGCCCCTCATAGCCTCGGCCAGCCCTCGTAGCCCGGCTTTGTCTGGAAGGTTGCCTGGATGGTCGTTCTGCTGTTTGGTCTAATTAGCATATTAGCTCATTATTATATAGGACTAGGGGCCCGGTGCACAAAAATTTGTGCACTCGGGGTGGAGGGAATCCCTCAGCC